>RJWM01035527.1:0-18862 GCA_004363535.1 Dasyprocta punctata
ATGAAAGCACACCATGACTTGACCCAGAGGCCTCTGGCATTTCACAGTAGGGTCACAGTGGGTTCCCAAAAACTGCCCCCCAATCTAGATTTTGAGAGGAGTCGTAATGGCTCGGAGGAGCACATTCTTAAGAATATTCTGCGCTATCACTCAGATGAGAATCAATGCTTTAAGGTAGTTTTCTTTTTTTTTTTTTTTTTTTTTTTTTTTTTTGCTTTAAGGTAGTTTTCAAGACCCAAGAGTGAGCTCAGCCTAACATGGCTTTTCCTCATCATCCCCGGCCTGCCCTTGATGAAGTCTAGGAAGGCTGTGGACATGCACCCAGGATTAGAACAAGTTCTGCATCCCTTGCCAGTGTTTGGGAGGCCCTGGGTCCTGTGGTCGTAGCTCTGTGTCCCTGATGAGCCCTGAGGGGACCCGCAAAGGAGCATGAGCACCTGGACTGCTCACCCTATTCTCTTGTCAAGCAGAATTTTAAAATATCCACCAAAGAGAAGTTTTTCTCCCTAAAAATTTCCAAGGAAGGCATAACAGGCCAAGCACACAGTGGGGCACACTTTATAAACACCCATTCTCCTCAGAACAAACTCACTCTGCAAGACCCGCATTATCAGGCTGGGTATGGTGGTGCATGCCTGTAGTCTCAGCACTCAGGAGGCTGAGGCAGGAGGCTGGTTGCAAGTTCAAAACCAGCCTGGACTACAAAGTGAGTTCAAGGCCATCCTGAATTGCATAGTGAAACCGTGTCTCAAAAAGACCAAAAAAAAAAAAAGAAAGAAAGAAAACCAAACCCAGTCTGGGAACCAGTGCTATGCATGGGCCACTGCCAGACTGGGAATAGCTAGACCCAGCCCTTTCCAGCATGTGGGCTGGCAAACAAGAAGTACCAACCCCCACCCCAACCCCACCACCATAAGCGACTGGCTTATCCAGAGAAACACAGGCTGTGATGATAGCTATCAAGGTGAAATGCAATTGGATGTCTGTAGTGCTTTGGTGTTTCACTAACATTGCAGGTCTAGGGTCAGTGGTCTGATCACAGATTCAGAGAATATCGCTAAGCAGTGTGTCATCTGGGGGGTGTCTCCTTCTGAGGGTTGCAGCCATTGTTGATTCCCTATGGTCTTGTTTTGAGGTCCTACATTGTTTCCATTGTTTTGTTGGGCTGGGTTTTATTCTCTTTTGTTTTGTTTGATTATGTCAAATCCAGTGGCAGGAGTGGCTATTTCAAGGATAGCAAGATATATTATGGTAGCAATTTTGAATTTACTATTGGCTTGTTTTGAAATCCTTTATTGCGTTCATTGTTTTGTTTTTATCGTTTCTATTCTATTGTGTACTGTTTGATTTTTACTGTATCCAAAGTTATCTGCAGCTATTTTGAAGACATCAAAGGGCATTATGGTAACTACTGTTGATTTCAGAATGTTTTGAAGTCCTGTGTCTCTTACACTGGTTTGTTTTGATTGGTTTTATTGTTTTATCCTCTTTACAAAAAAAAAAAAAACACATCATCCCTTCCAAGGCAGAGTCACCATGATGCAACCATCTCCCACTTAAAGGTTCTACCACCCTGACCACAACACCCAAGGGACCAAGTTTTCAGCACAGAACCCTGGCACATGTAGTGAAAAATAAACATAAAGAAGTCTTCTGTGATTGCATTAATGGTGTTGGAAAATCTTCCAGTCCATCGTTCATAATTTATTTTAAATGTGCTACTATTGTGGGAAAATCTCAGTGAAGGTAGCTTTATGGAAACAGGAACACAGGACAAGCACAGGGGGGACATCAACCCCCACGTGCTGCTGGTTGTACTTCCCCTTCTTGGCAAGAAGGCTGCCTAAAGGTGAAGCCAGCAACTGCCTCAGACTCCTGGGGTGGCCAGGGCTTCTCTAGATCCCAGCAGTCATCCAAATCTAGTGCTACACAGGAACATCATTCTGCTTCCTTCAAAGAAATCTGGTTTATGCAAACCGTGCAATATTTTTAAATGCATTTATTTTTAGCTATGCTATGGGGAGGGCTTATATTTGGGAGCATTTCATCTGCCAACTTTTGAATGCTTTCAGATATTCCCTTAGAGAAATGTATAAGCTGTAGCCAGCATTTTCCCACTGCGGATGTGTTTCATCAGCTGACATTCACATCCCCAGGTCGGGGAGCAAATTCAGTCCCTGCGGTCGTGGCAGTGCCATCCACCGTCACCTGCAGTGGTGCGTTCTGAGTACGTTCAGGATCGGGGCACCAGCTGAGTGGGCTCCTATCCACAGTGTAGGTGAAGAAGGTAAGGGATTCACGGAGTAAGCTCATGCCCAACTCCAAAACGTCCACCAGCCAGAGACAATGTGTATGACAACGGTTAAAAATTTAAAACAAGTTGTCCATAAAAATGAAACCAGCACCCACTCCTCAGGAGAGCCATGGCCTTGCACGTGATTTCCCTTGGGACCCCTGGGGACCTCTAGCACTGCATCCTCTGGCCACAGAGACCAGCACAAAGATGTACCTCTTTTTGGTCTCTTTATCCACAGACCTCCTTTCTTATCAGAGAGCCTGGAGTCAGTTGCATGAGTACTGCCCTCCAGGGTTTAGCCACCGTGGTTTTGTTAGCAAGGTAAAGACGACATGGGTCTTAGGGTCAGCCTGACAGGTACTCTAATTCCATCTCCAAAGCATGACTCACCATGAGGTCCAGAAGCTTGAGTTTAAATTTATTCACCTAAAAATGGAAAGTGGATGGATGGATAAATGGATGGATGGATGGATGGATAAATGGATGGATGGATGGATAAATGGAAGGATGGATGAATGATAAGAATAAAGGTAGATAGATGATTCAGATATAGACATAAACATATATACATACACATGTACGGCCCTTTGAGGATTGAACAAGTTAAATATTAAATGTGGTACCTGCTAAAATTAAAACGTAGTAGCTTCTAGTTCTTTCCCTGTGTAGGTTTCATTTGTGTGCTCTGCACTTGGACAGCAGCCCAGTGTCAGCGTGGAGACCCCCACAGACACAGCCCATTAAGGAACAGCAGACAGCACCCCTACTTAGGCACACAGCCAGGGAGACCTGGTCTGACAAAATGTCAGAGATTAATTCCAAGTGTCCCTCTCATCCCCAGACTCTTGGGCCACAAAGGTTCATGCTCCATGAACTTCAGGACTTCCGTGGGCAGACGGCAGCCTCATGCAGTCTGCCACCACTAGCAGGAAGTGCAGAACAAACTGGCCAGCTGTCAAGACGAAGTTCGCTGCTTTGCAGAACTGGTCGATTGCTAGTGTAAATCAATTGCATATAAAAGACGGGGTTTCTCTTACTTGAGAGAAGAATTATGGGTGGCCCATTAGGGGCAATCACTTACCCGTACCACACTAATTAAAAATCATTATTTATTAACTTGGGCCAATTTCTAGAGGAGTTTCCATGCTGAACCTTAGTTAAATTAATAGAGAATTACTAGATCTGCTAGAAAGTGAGCAAGCCATACGTCTTTAAGAGTGCTTCATAATTCAGACCAGACCTCCTCTTCAGTGGCCACGTGTTAGCAGAGCGTCATGTGTGCCTAATTCTGCACTGGCTGCGGGCCTCCCCTTGCCCTGCGCCTGTACGGTTCTGCTCACGTCAGAGGTGGGCACTTGGCAAGGAACCCAGAGGCTATCGGAAGGCAAAGAGATGGCTCAACCCCCAGATGCAAATGCTGCCGAATATATTATCAGCCCGTGAACACTCCGTCTTACTCTGGAGTGGAGGGAATCTGTGACTCCACACATTGCAGAGGCTTCTGTGATCCCTTGATTCTTCTAGGCCCCTATAAGACAGTAGCCAGCAGAGGACAGGAGCATAACCTGGGAATATTGAGGTTCTCTGGGATACCAGACAATTCTTCCCCAGTCAAAGACTTCCTAATCCCTCAGGATCCTGGAGTTCAGTCCATTCCTATATGAACCAAGTTAGGAGACACTTTGGTCCTCCGGCGTCACATCGGAAGATGTGATGGAGTGGCCCAAGGCCGGGGAAGCCTCCGTCCTCTGTGGGCACACAGAGCTCAGACACGTGGATGACTTCCCTCTGCACCGGTAGGATGATGCCTGCGTGACTATTAGGCCTTGTACGTCTTCACTGTCCCTTTCAGATCATAAGCATGATACCGAAATAAAGCAGAGAAGATGAAAGTAAGCTACTCTTGTTCTATAGCTTCTAGTCCATACAGCTTTAATTTAAAAAGCCTGTCTAGGTGTCACTATAATGGAAAAGTGATGATCCCTTGAAAGATTAAACTTAGAATTTCTCTTTGAATCACTGCTTTGTACATACCACGGAGAACCAAAAGCAGAGACTCAAACATATACTGGAACACCCATGTTCCTGGTAGCATAATTCACAATAGCCAAAAGGAAGAAAGAACCCAAATGTCCACCCATGGGTGAATGATGGATACAGTGTGGTATATCCATACAATGGAGTACTATTCAACTGTGAAAAGCAGAAGGTTCTGATGCCTGCTACCACACTTATGAACCATTACAACATTATGCTGCGTGAAAAAGACAGGCGCGCAGCAACAAATACCATATGACTCCGCTTACATGGGACCCCTGAGGGGTAAATGCAGAGAGGCAGAAAGCAGGATGGGGGTTGCGAGAAGATGGAGAGGGCAATGGAGGTTTATGCTGAATGAGTACAAACTCCTTCCCACTTAGGGTGATGAGAAAGCTGTGGATATGGATGGTGGATGGTGATGGCAATTACCCAGTACTGCAACCTTGCTTAACGCCACTGAGTTTCTTGCCTCAGGATGGCTCAAATGGTCAATTTTGTGTCATTTTACTGCACTAGTAATAAAGAAAAAGATTATGTACCATGATAGCATATGCACCCAGGAACCAGTTCTCAAAAGGGTAGTGTGGCACATATACACAACAGGATATCCTTCAGTCAGAAAAGGAAGGAAATTGGTCCTTTTTGGCAACATAGATAGGACTAGAGCTCATTATGGTCAGGGAATAAACCGGGCACAAGTATTGCATTCTGCTCCCCACCCCCGTGCATGGAAGGTTAAAAGCTGATTTTCTAGAAGCGGTGACTAGAATGACCATCCCTGGAGACCATGAAGGTGGAGGAGGGGGAGAGGGAGGCCATGTCACAGGTACCAGAACCCAGTCAGACAGCAGGAGCAGTCTCTAGCTTTCTACAGCACAGGAGGGCAGGTCTAGTACAACCAAGCCTCTTGGATGTTTTGTGAAGACTTAGAAGTGGGAAGTTCAAAGGTCCCCAGCACAAAGAAATGATAAATCCGAAAGGAAATAGAAATGTCAGTTACCCTGATTCAAACAGGACACATGGTGTCCCACGGTCACATTATCTCACCCCACTCCACAAGTGTGTATACTTCAAAAATGAAACAAAATAAGATTAAGAAGGCATGTATTGCCAGGGATTTAGCTCAGTGGCCTAAGCACCTGTCTGGCAGGCACAAGGTTGTGAATTCAGTTTCTGGTACCAAAAAAAAAAAGAAAAGAAAAGAAAAGAAAAAGAAAGAAAGAAGAAGAAGGCATGTATTAGTAGTATTCAGAGAATGGCAGGTACAGGCTCATGGTCTATCTTTTTGTTTGGGGGATCCTGCCAGGGGAGGGGGTACAGTGTTTGTTTTTGCAATCTTGGGGATTAAACCCATCGCCTTCATACTGAGCTATATTCCCAGCTCTTTTTTATTTTATTTTATTTTTTTTATTTTGAAATGGGATCTCAGTAAGTCTCTAAGTTGGCTGGACTGGGCTTAAGCTTGTGATGCTCCTGCCTCAGCCTCCCACAGTGCTGGGATTACAGGCATGCAATACCACCCTGGGCTTTATGGCCTGTCTGAAGGAAGGCGGAGCCATGGGGGAGGAGGAGGCCAAGCCACAGTGACCAGCTAACTGTGTGTGGTCCTATTCCCTGCAGGTGTCCACACAGCCCGTCCCCCAGGAGCCCAGCAGAAAAGACTACGAGACCTACCAGCCGTTTCCAAATTCTACGAGAAACTACGATGAGTCCTTCTTCGAGGACCAAGTCCACCATCGCCCCCCGGCCAGCGAGTACACCATGCACCTGGGCCTCAAGTCCACCGGCAACTACGTCGACTTCTACTCAGCTGCCCGTCCCTACAGTGAACTGAACTATGAAACCAGCCACTACCCGGCCTCCCCCGACTCCTGGGTGTGAGCGGCCGGGCACAGGGCGCTCCGGGAACCGTGCATGTGCATGCATACCACGAGACATTTCTTTTCCTTTTTCTTTTATCCCTGCAAATTTAGTTTGTTAAAGCCTGTTCCATAGGAAGGCTGTGATAACCAGTAAGGAAATCTTCAGCGCTATTTTAGAGAGCTAAATGCCTCGAGAGTTAACTTGGTGATCAATAGAAAGCTAAAGCAATCCTAAATATGACAGTGTGTGACACCTTTCTAGTTTGAGCTGTAGCGTGTATAAAGTGCTTTATACGGAATGTGGCAGCCGGGAGGAGAGGGGATGGTTGGGGTGGTGGGGTGTGGAGGTTATCATGAAGCACAAGACAGAAGGGTTTCCACACTTTGTGGGGGACGGCTTCTCACGCTTTGTTTACTCTTCATCCGTTGTGACTCTAGGCTTCGAGTTGCATTGAGGTTCCTCTGTACAGCAAGATGTTTCTTGCCTTTTGTTAATGCATTGTTGTAAAGTATTTGATGTACATTACAGATTAAAGAAGAAAAGCGCATTGTGTATATTACACCAATGCTGCCGTGTTTCATCTATGGTTCTAAATATTGCTTCAATTTCAGACTTTTGAAAGATGTATGGATTTCCAGTTTTTCTTTTCTTTTCTTTC
This sequence comes from Dasyprocta punctata, assembly GCA_004363535.1. Classification (NCBI taxonomy): domain Eukaryota; kingdom Metazoa; phylum Chordata; class Mammalia; order Rodentia; family Dasyproctidae; genus Dasyprocta; species Dasyprocta punctata. Next base: position 6,858 of record RJWM01035527.1, read on the forward strand.
TCCAGTATGTTTTAACACAAAAGAAAACAGGAAAAAAAAGGATATTTAGCAGTATTGTTCGTTCTGATATGTGAATTTGTTTGTGGCAACTAAAAACAAGGCATTCAGCAGTTTCTGACAATTAACATACATCATTCCACACTCCTTGTCAACAAAGTGCTTTTTCACTGCCTAAAATTTTAGATGTAGATATTTGAAATAGATTTTTTCATTTATACCAGTTTTCTTTATGATGATACAGTGTTAAAAGAAAATAAATTACAATTGATCTGTCATCCATATTTGCAAAGAATGTCTATTTCCAAGGACCTAGCTTACAAAACACACATTCTTGCTTGTGCGTCTGTGCGTGTGTGGGTGTGCGTATGTCCCCATATGTATAAAAATGACCTCTGTGGGATCTTACTTTGATAGAAGCGCTTTCACTTGCTGTTCCTCCTGTACAAACTTTGTTCTCGGTTTTTAGTATCAATGTACATCGGTTTGTTCCTTTTGTACTGTATCTAACCTTCTGACCATCTAGTGACTCAGGATCTTAGGCCAGTCGAAGTGAAGTTAGAGGATTCTCACGCATTCACACATTCTTGGATCCCCGCTCTTCCTACAGGTCGATTTCGTCCACATTTTATGCCCTCAAACACTACATGGCGAACTCAATCATTTCACTTTGGGCCCAATTACTTGAAGCATCCACAGAAAATGTAAACTGCTCTCCTCACTCACCCCAAACTCTTTTGTTTATGTGGCAGAGAGCAGTTAGACAATTATGGACTAGATGATTAAAATGGAACTTGAAGCTAATGTTAGACTAGTGGTTAACAGAGCTAAGAAATAAGGCTAACCATTTCAAAGAACACGGGCTGTGGGTGAAATAGCTTTGCTCTTTAGATGCAAGTGACTGGGGCCAATAGGTGCCTAGTAAATGTGAACTGTTACTGGAAAAAATAAAAAAATAAATAACAAAAGAAATCGGCTGCCATCTTCCTTTAAAACTTGCTCCCCTTCACTCTACGTAGTAGAATTCCGCTCAAAGCCTAACAACGATGGTTCAGTCTCCAAAGTTAACAACAGTATACTTTATTCATGCAAATCTTCAGAAATACAAGGTTAATTTTCAGCATAATAAGCAGAAAGAAATACACATGTGAATTTTCCTGCAAATTACATGCAAGTTGGACCTCTTTGCCTTGCTTACTATAGGGTCTCGTGTTTATGGGTTCTGTCAAAGAAACGACCTCAGCCCTCTGGAGGGAGATAAATATGCAACATTGGGGACAGCATTTGTACTTTGTCTGTGTCATAGAATCCAACCATCAAGGTGGAGGCAGAGGGCGTGGAATAGACATCGCTTACCCGTCACCTAGTAGCTGCTTAACCTTTCCAAAAGTGAGCAACAGAAAGCATTCCTTACTCAGAGCTGTACATAGGGAAATTCACGCCTGGGCTAAATGCTTTTCTGTTACCTTTATGATTTGGACTCTCAATGCATGGCCCACATTAGTAGCGCTTGAAGACTAAGGGCATCTTTGCTGGTCATGATTCTGGGAGGGTACATCGTACGAGGTGGTGTTGCACTAATTCAACCAGGAGCCTCCAGCGTCAGGGGTTGGGGTAGGAGAAAGAAAAGTTAGTGCTTGTAGTCATTCAAGCCAGTGCTTCTTCCCTCTTCTTATATGCATACACGTAAGTAGATAGAGGACAGATGGAGACAGAGAGAAAGGGAGACGATTGATGATAAATAAATATGGGAAGGAAGGGAGCGAGGGAAGGAAAGGGGGAAAAGAGGAATATGATTGATAAGTAGATAAGCAGAAAACTAAGCTTCCCCTGAATGGTGAAATGGGCTGAAGCCCCCTCAGCAAAGAAGGTTGGTAAGTGAGTGATTTACTGTGTAATGTGGGATGTACTGGATAAAAGTTCCAAGTGGCAAGAAAGATTTCTTGGGTTTTACTTTCACTGTGCTGATAACTAAGAGTCCCTCTCTGATGTGGCTGCCTCCTAGGTCTACAAAGGGATCCAGACCCTGGATCATCCGGCTGAGATGAGAAGATGTTTTTTCAGAGCAGAAGGGAAAACATTTTGGAATTTTCAATTTAGTCCTTATGGTCCATAATAAATACACCCAGTGCACTTAATAAGACGTAAGAGTCAGACATCATTATGAAAATCATATGCATTATTTTTACATGACGCTGCTGCTCACTGGGGACTGAATAAAGAACACTTAAACTATACCAGTAGGGCTAATATTAACATTTTTAATAAATCTTAAAATGCCGATTCATTTGTAAGACTACAAATTAATGCTTCGGGCCTCATTGGCAATCACACTTTAGAAAACAAAGCTTTAGGTTTATAACAAAGAGAGTGACACTGAAGTCACATCACACTCAGTGCCAACCAAGATGAAGGTAAACAAACACTGATCCGTTCCACATGACTAAGTCTCACACATTGTGAAAAGCTGCTTTAAACCAACCAGCACCAGAACACTCAGTGTAATTGGACTGTCCTGTTTCTCTTTGTTACTCCTTCTTAATGTCTGACACTGACCCCCTTGTTGCCGGGAACTCTGTCCAGAGACATGAGTCTTGGCTGTCTGCTGATGCTTGGTATTCTCACCTGGGCATGGGAGAAATCAGGGAACTCCTCCCTAGGGAAGCACTGTTTACGAAAGGGTCCCTTCGGCTGCTAAGGTCTCCTCCAGCTAAATGCAAAAATTCCAGATGGTCAGTTCATCTCATCTGAGATGTCAAAGGGAGAAAGCCAAGCAGGGTGGTGAAGAGATGCCTATGCTCACCTGCTACCCCGGCCTCAAGACCAGAGGCTGGGCTGGGACCTCTGTGTGATACTGGGAGAAAAAGCAGTCAAGCAATCAAAGGACACACGGTGTTTTAGAGAACTGCCCCCTCCCAGACCAGAGCCTGCCGATACCAGCAGCGTTTTCTGGACACCCCAAAACTGTGGTCCAGATGTCAGCACTGAAACTCATGCTAAGCAACCAGGTAGTGAAGACCAACCTGACCTCCATGCTCCAAGCAGCTCCTGGCCTCTCAAAATTTCCAACTCTCTAAAACCAAGAGATATTTTATAACTTTCCTGGTGGCAAAATCTGACCTCTACTGGCTCCAAGTCTCTCCAACCCTCATGGTCCATTTATCATGCCACACGTGGTATTTCTCTAACATTGTATGCTGGGCATTGGTGCTATCCAGATTGCACCCAGAAGTTATAGAATTTGTGCTGCATGCTGAATTATCTCAGGAAACTTTTGAAATTGTTCAGTTCAGTTTGCCTCCGATGTTTTCACACAGGACACTGGTGAGTTTTGAATAAGGGAGCAGAATTTTGGGGGCCCCAAGGCCTTGTTGGAGGCTTAGAACAATTTCTTTCCTATAATCAGACCAGGATCTTCATTAGCGTGCACCTCAGAGAAGGTTCTGTTTTTTTTGTTTTGTTTTGTTTTGTTTTTTGTTTCTTTTTGTTTTGTTTTTGTTTTTGCTTTGGTGGGGGAGGGGCAAAATATCTGACATATACAATTTAAAAGAGAAAAGGCTTATTTGGGCTGATGGTTTCGGTGGGTTCAGTTCATGGTGTGTGGTACTCCAAGGTAGAAACTGCGTAGCAGAAGAGCCTAGTGGAGAAAAGCTGTTCAACTCATGGCATTGGGGAAGCACAGAACAAGGGAAGATCCAGAGAAGAAGATGCAAGGGACCAAAAATAGTCCCCAGGACCACACCATTATGACCCACATGGACACATTCAGAAGCATGACTTACTAACTAGGAAGTTCTAAAGTCAATCAAATTGACAACCAAGACAAGTCATCCTGATAAATAAGAAAGCCTTGTAGCTATCACGACACCTTGATGCAACTCAGCACTTGGTGACCTGGAGAGTTAAATAGCAAGGGGATTGATTCTATGCTATGTTGAGTTCACCTGCCTCAAGAAATGAAGAGACCAGGACCTTCATTCACTCGTAAATGATGACTAATGATGCTCCAAGCAGTGTACCATGCTAATTTCATCTCATGCAGCAGCTTTCTGAGAGACTCACACAGACGGACAGCTCCGAACCAGCTGGGCAGACACCAGGCCTCAGTCCTCCTCAGTTCATTAGTAGGCAACTTGCCTTGAGCCGAAGTCTCACCAGCATGAAGGAGAAACGAAATCTCCCAGGTCTCCAGTGCAAGAGGAAATAGGGAGCATAGTTTTAAGTGGAGTTTTGTCCTCAGAGAATTACAATTTAATTTTTAACATAAACTTCAACTATGTCTATGTTAGTGTCCTTCACACATCTGTAAAATTTTAAAATTCTTGGTTACCAGGTCCTTAGGAAATTGAAGATAAAAACCCTCTATGTTGTGGTACTTTGTGCTAGAATAATGGACATGAAACTCCAAGATGGTGCTGACAGCAATTTGACAGAGAAAATAGAAGCTATGCATGCTGCTCAACTGCAGAGTTTGTCAACCAATGCACTCTTGACTTTGAAGGGGTGGACAATTTTTTAAACTGGAGGGGGGCACTCAAATTCAAAGACCCAATCCAAAACTGGGCATCTGAGATGAATACACACTTCTCAGATGAAGGAATACAAATGGGAAACCAATATATGAAAAAATATTCAGCATCACTGGTCATTCAAGAGATGCAAATTAAAGTAACACTGAGATTTAATTTCACTCAAGAAAGAATGGCTATCATCAAGAAATCGACCAATAACAAATATTGGCAGGGCTGTGGAGAAAAAGGAGCCCTTCTCCAATGTTGGTGGGAGTGTAGACTGGTGCAACATTGTGGAAATCAGTGTGGGGTTTCCTCAAAAAACTAGGATAAGAGATCCTATTCCACTCAGCTATTCCCTTTCTGTGTATTTTTCCAAAAGAATTAAAATCATTGTGCCACAGCATGACATATGTGAACTCATGTTTAGAGCAGCACAGTTTGTAATAGCTAAATCTTGTAAACAAGCCAAATGCCCATTGTCCAAGGAATGGATAAAATAGATGTGGTATTTTTATATAATGGAATACTACTCAGTTATAAAGAAGGATAAACTCAAGGTTTTTATAGGTAAATTGATGCAAAAAGAGACCATACTCATAAGTCAAATCAGACTCACATGTGTAAACATCATATTGTCTGCCTAGTGTAAGAAACTGAAAGAGTAAATAAGATAAAAAGATACAATAGGTATTGTGAAAGGGAACAAATCTACTCAAAAGGAGAGAACAACTGAGATGGGGGAAAGGAGAAAAGAAGAAAGAGAAAAGAAAGAAAAGATAGCAAAGATAATTATACTACTAATTTTTTTAGTTCATTAAAAAGAGTGATTTGTGCTTATATTGTTGGATCAATTATGCATGCCTGTATCTTGAAATCTGAGCAACTACTTTGAAGATAATGATACACAATGTACTAACCATTGTTAATTTCCTATTGTCCTGTTTTGAAATTCTGTATCATTGTTTCTAATGTTTTTTTCTCTTTTAAATAAAAATAAAATGAAACGAAATAATAAATAAATGAATAAACTGGGGGGCCAAGGTTGAGCTGTTGCTGAGGACTCATGGCACCCCTGCTCTCCATACTTGGACCTCTCATACCACCACACACAGCTTGATGATCAAAATTGTCTCCAGATATTACCACACGTCCTCTGGAGAGGGGACAAAATGGGCCCAAGTCAAGAACCACTGCTCCAATCCATGACAAGTGCCAGCCGTGACTGAGAACAAGAGAGGGGAAAGGTGCCTTCCTGGCTGGACAACCTGGGGGACACAGTAGGGAGGAAACAGTGTTTGGTTAGAACTCGAAGACTTGCTAGACTGCCAATGGGGGCACTTCCAGAGAAAGGAAGGAGAATGGAAGAGATGCAGGAAGCACTGAAACAGGACAGGAAACAGCATGTAACGCTTTTTGTTTTAAATTAGGAGCAGAAGAAGTGTGGAAGGAAATGAGAGCCACCCAGAGGCACACCTTGAGGCCACTGAAGGCCACATTACAGAAACCCTGACAATTTTTCTTTTTCTTTCTTAGTGGGTGGTTTCATCAACAAACCTCAGGCAATTTTGAAGGAAACCAGATTTTTAGTCTACAAACCACGAGCCCACACTTGTAAGTCTTTTACATTCCTGCTATTACCATGAGATAGACCTGCTAAGTGCAGCAGAACTACAGATGCTTTCAGTTCAACTAATGAGGTGACATAAGAAACACAATTTTGAGTATGGCTATTAGTGCATACAGAACATTTTCCTTGTATTCATCATTTGTGTATTTCACAGCATGTTGTGGCATTTTGTCTGTTATGATTCCCAACACTGAATGACAGTTCTGGCATTCTGTTCAATAGGTGTCTCCTCTGCAAAGATCCTCACTATATTTTCAGATGTAGTTCTAACATTAGATCATTCCCCTTGGTGGCATGACCATTTTGCACCGTTCTGACGAGTCAAATATGTACCAACCTTCTGTTTGCTTCATCATCGAAATCAGGGCAGTCTGCATTCCCTGTATTTGTACCAGTATATTCTTGCTCCACTTCACTGTCACAGGAACTTTGGCTCACGTGGCCAGCATCACCATCCATGCAAAAGTCATCTGATGATTAACTTTGGATCTCCTCCACAACTTGCAAAGCTAGTTTTCCATGTGCTGCTGTATTGAACTGGGCTACTTCTACCAGAAAAATCAAAAGAAAACTAAAAAAAAAAAAGTCCTAAATGTACACCTGTTGCTGCTTTGGAGCTCCTGTCCACACCTTGCTGTTCATCTGCCAAGTGGATGAAGGCACAGATAGGTTCCTCCTAACCCAGCACCCAGCTACTGTGAACCATGCCCACATCCCATTATGGTAAAGTACATATTTACATAAAAGCAGAATGGCGTGGGTGTATTTTATCTCCCATGATGCTCAGGTGAATATACGCAAGAACCCAATAACTGTTAAAGGGAGCATAATATGGGTAAAAATTTTAATTTGACACTTTTGTAGAGGTGCACACACCTTACCAGTTGCTGTACCAAGTAGGTGAATACAAAGATTGCTTCCTGTATCCCCCCAGATGCAGGCTACAGAGATGCACAGCTGGCTACTATTATACTAAAGTACAAATTTACAGTAGAAAAGTGTGAGATGGGATTTTGTAACCTAATGTTCTGCCCTCTGGGTTAATACTCTGCCATGACTTCCCCATAGAGGACAGTGGAATGAGGTCCCTCCTCAGCTCAGTGGGCTTCTGTCTACCAGCTCACTCGGGCAGTATGCCTGCCCCACACCCTGCACTATGCATGCCTGTCACACTGATTCCTAGGGCATGGGTTTCTCTTCCAGACTTCCATCCTTAGCACCCTAACTCACACCCATCTGCTCCATGCTTCTTCTCATTTCTCCTCAGCCCAGGCCATCCAAAGACTGACCTTGACGGTGACACCGCTGTGCTTGCATTCAGGAAGTTCTTAGTTAAGCGTTCCCACACCTTCACCACAGTTTCCTCAGCAGAGAAGCCAGGTGTCCATTTACTAAGGGCTGCAAGGATCCTGCACGCTTCCCTACCTGAGTGTGTGAGATCATCACCCAACCTGGTCTCGGAGGCCTTCATTCAAATGAACTGGCCTTCATGCAGATTAAATGCAAATCTTTGGCCTTGTTACTATTATAGACAGCTAAGTTAGGTAGAAATATTATAGGCAGTTAGTCAGGGCTGGGCCCGCAAAGGGTCAGTGCACAAGAAAAGAATACATTACACCTGTGGCTGGACGTACAGCTGTTGAAGGCCAGGTCTCAGAATAAATATGGAATGACCACAGCTACATAACTCCCCAAGGGATAAACAATAACGATCATTATTCTGAGTAGGTATCAGTCACTTGGGTGGGTGACCAGGACCTCCTGACCCATTTCTCCCAAAAAAGGTCCTTGTTCATTCCATGTACACTTACTATGTGACTTACTTTCCCATTGGATCAATATTATCTAAGGGACTATACTTATTGCTTAATCATAGCTCTGTCCCATGTTGTACCCAAATACCTCATGACTTGGCACCCACCTTGTGATTTTGCTCTATAAAGCCTGCTCCATAAAGTGAAGTCTGCAACCATCCACTCTCTGGGTCCACTCCTGTCTCTCTCAGGAGCTGTCTTTCCCTCAGTAAAATTTCCTACTCTTAACTTCTGCTGTTCCTCAGAATTCATTCTTCAATTTTGGGAAATACAAACTTGGTGTATCAGACATCTAGTAGCTTGGGAGTTACGATATTTCCCTGTATCATCTGAGGTCCTATAGCATTACTACTTCATTTAAACCACCTCGGTTAACCTGTGATCAGTGTCAAAAGTGTTACAGGACTACTGACTGTTGGGATACACTGTTAACTCAGTTATCAAAGACAAAGTTGAAAATCACACGCACAAAATTTGGGTTGACTCATTCTGATCATCTACTACTCTTTAACCAACCACTCCAAAAAATGTTCAAGGTTTTCCAGTCCAACCTGGGCTCCATGAGACAGCTCGGTTTTGCTCATCTCAGAATCGACTCCCCAGCTCTGAGGCTGAAAGCTGGATTCATTAAAGACAGAGTGGCTTAAATGTGAGGCATTTGGGCTGGGCAGATGGAGAGGCTGAGGCAGCGGCAGCTGTGGCTTCTCAGGTGATACTTGTAGCAGGGAGCCTTTGCGGTGCTGAACTTCTTGCTGATGGTCGCAGGGCTCCTCAGATCTGCGGCCCTCGACAAGAAACCCGTCCCAGCAGTTAGGACGCTTTCCTAGAGTTGACACAACTGACAGCAAAACATGGCTCAGTCGCAGGGGGTGGAGTAGGAAACAGACCCTGAGGTCTCCGCTCGGCTTTGCCTCATGGCCCCGCCCTCGAATGTTCAAACTCCTCCTGAAAGACAATCATAAATCGTAGAAAACTGACGCCAAAGTGCTGATGGAAAGGCCACACATTTGCTTGCTCAGCACATCAGTGTGAAAGGGACCGCTGGGGACTCAGCTGTGTCTCCCAGTTCATATAACTGAGGTCCTAGCCCCCCTCCCTCAGAACGTGACCTTACAAAATTACCTCTAAAGAGACAGTTAAGTTAAAATCAGGATAGCCGGCTGGGCTGTACTTCAACGGCACTGGTGTCCTCATAAGAAGCGGGAAAGTGGGCACTGAGGGGACAGACAGGAGCCCACAAAAGGACACAGTGACAAGATGGCCCAGGAGAGGCCTCCGAGGGACACCAGCCCTGATAGCACCTCCATTCCAGACTCTGGCCCGCAGTGCTGTGAGGAAGTAAACTGTAAATTTCCTGCTGTGTGAGGTCGACTAGGTAGGGCTTTGTTACATCTCCCCAAGAAAACTACTACAGGGACACCTCTGAATCTATTCAAGCTTGGAAACATCAGAAACGAAACACACCACCAAGCACAAGATCGCCATTTTGTTGGGGCTCACCCTGAGGCCATGACACTTCACCACATGGTGGAGCACTCCTGACTCAGCCTGCCTCTCTGAGGAGAAAGCAGGCCAGGGCAGGTCACCCACTTCTCCCCATGAGCAAACCCTTTCACTAGGCCTCAGTTCTTTTCAAGGGCCAGGTCTTTCCTGGAGACCCCGAGAATCTGTGAAGGTTCTCTCCAGTCCCATTTGGGGGAAGCAGAAGAGCCCATAAGGGTGACGGAGAAGGTAACTTCTCTAAAGGTGGTAAGGAAGTGCTTTCACTTTGCATATTACATCGAATATGGCCCTCCCTCCCACCCCCCACAGAATGCTACATGGCCAGGTCAGAATGGATGCTTATTTGGAAATAGGTCTCTGCAGATGTAATCCGGAGAAGGGATGAGGTCACGGGGGCTGAGGGTGAGCCCTAAATCCAGTGAGCATGATTTTATAAAAGACAGAGGCCAAATTAAGCCGGAGGCAGGGATCAGCAGGTGCCTGGATTAAGGCGTGCCCGGCAGATGAGTGAAGCCCGATTCCAGGTGTGTTTGTGGGGTGTCTCCGGAGATGCTGTAGGTCACACCAACCTTGTCGCCTGGATGGAAGAAAGAGAAAGAGGAAGGAGGGTGGCAGGTGTTGGAGAGCCCTAGTTATCTCGAATGGGTGTGTCTCTTCCAGCCCTCTCCTCTGGACATTAATCTCCAGCTTCACCAGCCTCCCACTGCGCGCTCACACCAGCGGCTCCCCAGGGAGCTTCCAGGCCTTCAGCTGGGGCTGGCGCCGCACCCTCGGTCTCTCTTGTTCTGGGGCTTCTTGCTTCTTGGGCTGAGCAGCTGCTAGGTCCTTGGGGTCCCCAGGGTGCAGACAGCCACGGTGGCCTCTCTCACCTCTGATCCTGTAGTCCGCCTCATACATTCCCTTGCATAATTACACATAAGTGTTCATTACTTCTGTTCCTCCGGAGAACACAAACCAGTACTCAAGCCAAGGATCGCCAGCAGCAGCTGGGAAAAGGCGTGGAACAGACTCTACCTCAGATCCCGCGGAAGGGACCGGCCCTGCCGATGCCTTCATTTCTGACTTCTAGCCTCCAGAACTGTGAAAGAATGTATTTTTGTTATTTGAAGCCACCAAGTTTGTATTAATGTGTTACGGCAGCCCTAGGAAACTAATACACTTTGTTTAGATAAGATTGCAGCTCCGTGCGTAGAGTCTGACCTTATTCTTGATCTTTCAAGAATCTCATAGTTCTCAGCCTGCCTTCCCTTGTACCCCACTTATGGACGGGCTGTTACAGTCCTGCGCTCACCCCTCTTTCAGCGTGCATGGGAAACTTAACCCTTATGAGCAAGAGTGCTTTCCCAGTTCCCCCTCTTAGCCAGTGATAAAGACCCAAACCAATCCCTTCTGCTCTACCCACGCCAACCCTAGGCCTGCATGCACCTGCCGAGCTCCACCTGATGTAAGTGATCAACCTTTTCTCAGATTCTCTTGGTGCCTCAGGTCAACTTAAACAACAAACAGAGAAAGATTCTCCACAGATAACTAATTCACTCATGAATAAACATTGCTATGGGAATACCTGTGGGCATAACCAAGGAGTCACGGGAAGATGCTTTAGAGATAAAATGAAAAGGGTTACATAAGTCATTGTAAAGCGATTATACTCGGAAAGGAGGCTCAATAACAAGGGTAGCATGAGGCCAAGATGAGACAGTTAATTGCAGCCATATAGCCTGGTAAAAGTAGGGTCTGTGGATGTCATGGAGGTCTTTGTTACAACTCTGGCAGAATCTTTTGTAAAAGTGCAACTTTCTAGTCCCGTGATAGTTATTGCTATTAAACATGTATATGAGGTCTCCTTCTTCTGTTCTCAGCTTCATTCATTTTCTGTTAGAGCTTGACACAAGTGACTCCATCCCAATTCTGACAACTTTCACAATAGAGTCATTGACCTCAATATCCAAGCCAAATTTGGGGTAAGGAGGTCCCTCTTACTTTTGCAACAAGACGAGGGCAGCTGTGGGGAGAACACCAGAACGGAAAGACTCACATTCAGGGAAAGCAATAGACTCTGAGAAACCTTCCGCCAGCATGCTGGTTACCAGCCTTCTGGTTCACGAGCACCAACAGTCTCACCTGCTTTCTTGGAGTTCATCACAAGCATCTCCGCAGGTCACTAGGTCCAGCAAGGGTCAGAAAGAGCCAGCACATGTCCATTTTGGATCTTATTACTCTTTCCGTTTTTATCGTTTTTTTTTTACACTAGGGAGACAATATGATATTTACAAATGTGAGTCTGATTTATTTCACTTATGAGTATAGTGTCAAGTTGCCTCCATTTACCTATAAAAGCCTCAAGATCATCCTTTTTATAGCTGAGTAATATTCCATTGCATAAAAATACCACATCTTTTTTATCCATTCCTTGACTGATGGGCACTTGCGTTGTTTGCAAGATCTGGCTATTACAAATTGGGTTGCTATAAACATGGGTGCACAAATATCACTGTGGTGTGATGTTTTCAGTTCTTCTGGGAAAATGCCCAGAAGTGGGATAGCTGGGTC
>RJWM01035528.1:0-18859 GCA_004363535.1 Dasyprocta punctata
TCTTTTTTTTTTTAATTTTATTTAAGCGAAGAAAAACAAAACAAACAAAAACTACAACAACAACAACAAAAAAATGACATATATAGTAAAAACAACAAGCAAAAGAGACAAGCAAACAACTAGCATAAATACACAACATTGCAGGTTTACAAAACCGGAAGATAGAAGCTTGACAATGGTTGCAATTTGCGCATCGTTACAGAATAAACACTTAAATTATGAGATGATGCATAAAATGTCAAAGTTATAGTTAATGTAAGAAGGGAAACTTACCATCAATGCTAAAATTTAACATGGACTTCGGATAGTCAGCGTAGGGAAGGTTGTGTGTCCATGTTGCTTTCAATGCATTAAACCATTACCTTTGTACATGTAATAGGCACTGGTAAACATCTGTAAGGTTAGTGATCTGGGTTTGAGGGTAGACCTATTCTCTGAAGAAAAAAACCTAAATAACACAAAGGAGTGAAAATATATAAGTTAACAGAGATAAAAATTTACGATGAAGGAAAATATCTAAGTAGTTTCTCCCCAACTCACTTTTGTAAATCAATAGAATTGCAGTTCTCACAATTATTAACATACTAGCACAGAATCGAAGGGTTCAAAGAATTACATACTCATAGAATCCAAAGCACATTGATGTTTGAATTTTCCCATGAGTAATACAATTTGAAATCTTGTAAGATAGGCAGACTTCTCAAATGGTGTCAAGGCAACCTAATTAAATATCAACTGGTATTCATTCAAGCCATATGAACTATTATGTACCAGTGTCAATGAATGGTTTCTTTTGACAAAAACATGCATACATCAAAGGAATGCCAGATAGTGGAGCAATTTATTACACTATCATGTGCTAAAGTAAGAGTAAGCCCACTGGGTTGATGACAGAAGTCTTCCTATGAAAGTACACTTAGGCTGAGACTAGAGCTGTGAGACCTAGTTATCTAGATGACAAGAATCCCAACAAAAGACCAATTTATATAAAGTTGTTGAGATTATTAATTCTAAGAAGTCTTCTGGTGGAGTTTTTGGGGTCTTCTGCATAGAGGATCATGTCATCAGCAATTAATGATAATTTAATTCCTTACTTGCCTATCCATATCCCTTTTCTTTCTTTCTTTTGTCTTATTGCTCCAGTTGATGTTTGAAGAGCTTTATTGAACAGAAGTGGTGATAGTGGACATCCTTGTCTTACTCCGGACTTTACAGGGAATGCTTTCAGAAAACAATCATGCAAATCCAAAAATGTGCAGAATTTGATTGCAAGGTGGAGAAGAGAGAAGCAATGAGTAGAGGTGGACACCTCCTGAGGGGCATTGATGTCCAATGTTTTTAAACTTTGTTATGATAGCAATACAGGGCCAGGAAAGATTTTTTAGTACAAGTATAGCTTGAACACTTTTCAGTTTTTAGTTATCACTCTGATAATTGAGACAGTAGAAGAAAAGATGAGAGCAAGGCATCAAGCAAACAAACCGCTCCAGAATTTGAGACCTTAGACAAATCTGAACCATGGTAGTAGCAAAGGGAAAGAAGAAAGTCAAGTCAGGTCATTTGTTTAAAAAAGATTTCAAGGTGGGTGTGGTGGCAGTGCCTATACGCCTATAATCCTAGATGCTGGCACATGAAGATTGTGAGTTCAAGTCCAAATTGGGAAATATAGAAACTTATTGAGACTCTTTTTCTTTTTCTTTTTTTTTTCTTTGAGACCCTTTTTCAAAATAAAAAATATAAAAAGAGCTAGGGGTACACAGAAAGAGAGAGAGACAGAGAGACAGAGAGAGGTAGAGACAGAGAGACAGAGAGAGAGACATTTAAGAGGAAAGAATGAAAATTCTTATTTGGATCTCATTCCTCCTTTAAAATGTTACAATTTTGTCTAAATGTTCTGCAAGTTGTGTACCACAATGAAAATTTTATCATTAAAAACATACCCTACATATAATGGTATTGGAGAGAAAGCAAAGAGGAAAATCAGTCAAAATTGAAATACCGTGACATATCAAGAAGGAAAATATATGAAGGTGCTATATCATTATTTTCATAACTGATCATATGTTCATAGTGCTTGTGACTTTCCTTCGATCTCTTTGCCCTCCAGCAACTCCTCACCTTGTTTGGGGATCTTTCCATGTAGGGTTATCCAAATATTCATTTCTCAGGAAGCAGAAATGCTGAGGGCAGGCATCAGTTATATAGTAATAGAGTTCTATAGTCTCATAGTTCACCTATTAAATTTTATTTTTATCTCTTTATAGGTTTTTTAAGGCTGTGTTTTCTCAGCAAATTAAATTCTACATAAATTAAATAACTCGAGATTAAAACCATTCTTAATTCTTAGCTGCTTGTGAAAGACATTCCCAATAAAGGACAGGAAAGTATTTTTGGTTCAGTGCCAAATATGATGAAATTCTAAGCAATGCAACTATTAAATAGGTGTTTGTAAAGATAGTAGTCACTGAAATGTATCTGAAAATAAAAATTTGTTTAGCAATTTATTATACTAGAAATATCACTGATTTTTCTTAAAGAAAAATTATAATGCAGATAAAGTTTTGTTTTGTTGAAATAATTCCCATAATTTATTGCTTTTATTATCATTATTGATATTCATATTATTCTGTTTCCTGCTTAGTGAATGAGACTCTGTTTCCTATTACTGCTGTGAGAAAGTAATGCATACTTTGTAACTTAACACAAAAACATTGTCTTACAGTTCTGAGTGTCAAAATCAACTGGGCTCAAATCAAAGTGTCTACAGGGTTGCATTCTTTCTTTGGGCTTCAGAGGACAAACTACTTTCTTGCTCTTCCTTTACTCAGGTGCCTCCTACAATGGCTCGTGGCCCCTTCTTTCATTTTCAAGGCCAACAGCATGGCAAGCTTCTCTCTGACTACCCTGCTACATTCATCATCTCACCTCTTTCCTCTGACTCTGAACATAGAAACCCTTGTGTCTAAACATTATCCTTTTATATCCAATCAGATTATTAGAATGACCTTTAAATCGACACCTATCTTGGCTTCAGACTTGCTTAAAATTCCTCCATATATGAGAGATATTTTTTCATTATTTTTCAGGGCCCCATCCTCTCAGTCATATAGTCATAGAGATCCCTAAAAGTCCATGAATGCAAGTCACAGTACACTTGTCAGATGATAGAAATTGACAGGATAAGCGTATCAACCACCTGTTTAAGCCACTTACTGCCAGTCCAACTCTCCAGGAGCAGTACCAACCCTACACTTACTTGAATGTTCAGGGGCTGAGATTTTAGGTCTAATCTCAAATACACTGCTTTATATTTTGGTTCTTCAAAGCACATATTTCCAAGTATATGGTGACCCAATATCCCAGGTACTCAGTTATTACTTGCACCGAAAAGAAGACAGGTGCTTTTTCTGAAAAGCACAACTACCTTTACCTGGAGGCATGGTTTTTCTCCAAAGTCCTGTGGACCAGCACTTTGATTTTCATATCTAGACTTACCATAGACTCTGTTCAGGATCCCCATATGCCTTCCAATCTTTAAGTATCAATGACTGTGAAGTTAAGGGTGTAGCAACAGAACTATTTGTACTGCGGATGGACCATCTGGAGAGCATTCTCTTGAATGCCGACACCTAGGAGTGGCATGAGTGATTGGTTTGCTCATGGTAAACCCCAAAGTAGATAAATGGGGAAAACACTGAGTTTTAAGCACAGGTGAAGATAAATTGAGAGATTGCATGTGCATTGTCAGAATAAAAACTTCAAGGTGGAGCACCCAGATATTAGATCTTTTTGGCACAGTTCACTAATTAGAAAAGTCATCCCTTATGTGATGTAATGCTGAAGATACTGACACTAAGTTCTCTCTGTGGGGATCAGTGTCTTACAATGAGTTTCCATGAAACACGTCTTATTCTCCACCTGCATTTCAGCCTAATTTTTGGACTAATTCATTTTGGATGAAGAGCAAATGAAGTGCGTTCCACACTAGATTTCCAATCTAGATCCATTTCTCTGGTCTGATCTGGTGAGGCTGCCACACACCCTTTTAAGTAATGAACTAGGTGGGGGTCACTAGGGCTGGACGAGAGTAGACAGTGTCTCTGTACAGGGTCTTGTTTTCTTAGTCATGAGATTAGCAAAGAAAAAGTGCAGCAACTTTCAAGGAAGGAATAATTCCCTGTGTTCCACTGATCAAGTATATGAGAATCCTGGTCCAGAGAGCAGACTAGCTGCTGATAGAAAGGCTGACATCCTGAGTCACTGATTAGATAAAAGCTATCCAAAAAAGTTACCCAACTTGTGTGACCCATACTGGACTATTGTGACCCACGCAGGAATATAATTTCAATTTGGTAAGCCACTAATATCTGGAGATTGTTTATTTTAGCAAATAGCCCACTCTTAATAGCAGAATGAGGTTATTAACACACTCATTTCACAAATATACTTTGTCCATTTAATTAACACTGTAGCACTTTAAAAAATGAGTGAACTTTGCTGTCAAGCAGCTCACAACATAATATGTGGTACATTACAAATGTATTCAGGCTTGTTTAGCTTTTTAAGTTTCAGTGTAGGGAGCAAGTAGTCAGAATGTGATATTTGAAAAGCTTTATGTCTTTATTAAACATTATGAGATGATGCTGAGCATACACTGTCAGCATATACTGCTGACTTTATAGATGCTATTATTAATAAATAATATATGCTAATATTAATAAATACTAGTATTTATTATTAAATATGAAAAGCTAATGCCTTTTTGTTAATATTTTACTTATATAAAGCAAAATTCATACTTTTCACACAATTCTTGTTTTGAAAAACTTTTATTTTTTGAAAAAGTTTTACATTCACAACAAAATAGGGCAGAGAGAGTTCTCATATACCCCTGCCTCCCTCATACCATGGGGAGTTTCCCTCCCTACCAAGATCCATCACCAGCAGGATGTATTTTTAATTATTGAATTTTAAATGGACAAAGTATGAGTGAGGAAACATGTACTAATGTTGACTAAGTAAACTACCAATGGCAAGTAATGTTTTTCACTCTAAGGAATTATAAACCAAACAGAGTACTACTCTGGAAGTAACTTCATCAAATTGCATGCATAATTCTTGGGTGAAAGTAATTTGTTACATTTGGTCTGCATTTGCATGTTCATGGGCATGAATCAGCAGTAAACATTAGTGTGGCTGTCATAAGGACTTCTTGAAGGAATTAATTCAATTTGTACAGAGACATCTATTACTACATGACCTTTTGGTGCAGGAGAGAGAACATTTTCTCTTTATAGAACAACAAGAACTGCAAGACAAAAGGGGACTCATAGGGCAGGGAAACAGTGAGAAAGTTAGATTGTGGTTGATTTTGGTACTTCTCATTCAGTCGAGTTGAGATATGGTATTATACTCACTGAAGACTTTAGATGAAATATTTGCAAACTGTGTAGTGTTAGAATAAAGTGTCATAGTAGGAGATAAATATCTATGGGAAAAATTCTGCCTGGGTTTGTCACATTTTATTCCATTAGAAATATCAAAAGTTTCCATAAACCAATTATGTGAAGTTTCTATCATTTCTATTTCAGTAATTCTGGGTTGAAGGAAGCTATCTTATCTTAAAGGCACTGAATCATATTGTTCTTCTGAGCAGTGTGGAGACCCTGGGTACTAACAACAGAAAAGAAGTATGCATCTGAAAGGTGTTTCAGAGTATCAGTTTATTTACAAAGATTGCATGAGAAAGAAGATTATCCCAAACTCTCAAATAAAAGTTACAGAAAGTTCTAGAGAGCCTTTATTAAAACATTGGAATTTGGGGATTTATTTTTTCAGATGAGTGGTGAAAAACACAAGTGATGCAAGTACTGTAACTAAAACCTTCATTATTATGCAATTTTACCAACTTCCTGCAGAAAAAAATATCCAACCAATTCTTTCACTTTTATATAAATTTAGGAATTGGGTCGGAGAAAGAGAAACATCTGTACTGTGCCTGTGTATTGTCCAGAATATTCCAGAACCTATGTCAAAGTTACTGGGCCCTTGTCTTAGTTACTTTTCACTTGTTGCCGAGACACCCAAAATTAGGGAAGGAAAGCTTTATTTCTTACAGTTTCTCAGGAGTTTCAGTCCATACTTAGTTGGCTCTAACGCAGCATGGCGTGGCAGGGCTGCCATTCATGGTGGCCACCAAACAGCAAGGTGAGCTGGTGAGAGAGAGAGAGGGCAGAAGTGACAAAGAGGAAGACCCGCCTCCCTTACACTGTATCTCAGCTCCACCCCTGGGCGGATGCAGCACTCACATCACCAATCCCAGTGCTAGATGACAAACCAATCACAAATGCCAGACTTAGCCCCATCAAAAGTATATGAGGATTTGGGGGGACATAGTATCAACCAACACAGCCCTGTAAAATGAGAAGCCATGGTTAGATTACTGAATAAATTATTATGGAGGTTTTGATGGTATATTGGGTGGGTACAGATGATTAAAGGAGGTTAGAGAAATAGATGAGTTCACGGGTGGGTGATCAGATGCAGCAATGTGTGCAGGAGCAGATGAGGAAATGAATGGGTATTGGAATACAATTGGGTGAGTAAATGCATATGTAAGGGTGCTGAGGAATTAGTGGGTCTTTGACATGATAGATTAATAAATAAATGGAGAAAGCCTTGCCAAAGAGAAATGAGGCATAAAGAATATGCCTGAGAATGGCAATGTAACCTGTTCTTTTGAAGTTACATTGAATCTCTTCATACAAAAATAAAATTAAAGAGGTATGCCAAGTTACTCTTTTTATATTATTTTGTTTAGCTGCCTTCATTTCCCGTTTTACCCCACAGATTATAATACTCGCTTTTCATAGATATTACTTAGAGTCTTAAATCTTTTTAAGCAAGGTTATTATTTTTGGAATTTAAATGGCACTAAGACATGTGTTCTGGTCATCCATCAACACTTGCAAAGCTCAATGCAGACCATTTTATTCTTTGTACATAGCGTCATCAGAGTACTCATGTCTCTAGAGTGAGAAGTAAGGGCATCCTGAAGTGAAAGAACATGGTTTCTTTCAAACCTACTACGGATTCAAGCACACTGACTGCTTGCTACCTAAAGATGTTGAGAGACAAAGTCAGTTTGCGCTATAGAAGAACACACTACATTGTCACGAAGTTGGCTCCTGGGTTTTTTAGAATGACCTAAAGCATTAGTGAAGTTCTGGCAGAGACAGAGATGAAGGAGAACAGTTTCCCACAGGGAGGAAAAGGGGCAGCATGGTGGCCCTGCCTTTGAGATTTGGAATTCATAACTTCAATTAACAATCTGAGGCATGAAGCTCCTGCGGGATCTGTTAACTCCACACTGGCAGTGCAGCTTCTACCACACTTTATTATTTCTCAGTGTGAGCCCATTTGTGATCACCCATGAACTTCCTCCTGGCACTGTTTCTAAGCTGGCTCCAGATGATCTGTGAATCACGGAACCCAAGAAGACTAGGACAGTAAATCTCCATGGTTCAACACATTGTTGAAGGAAGCACTTTATGAAAACAATCTTAGGTTAAAGGAGACAGGACCACAGATATTGATGAATATGTGACAATTCCTAATAAAGGTGTAAAAAGAGGGTGGGAGTAAGCAAGGCTTCATAAAGTGCAGAATTAGTACCCATTTGATTTATTAGGGGCTTTGAATCAGAGATATTAGTTATGAATGTTGAAATTTTATCACCATAATGTCATATCAAGTGCAGTATAATAATTCTACTTTCCAGAGGCTGGAGGCTTAAGTACTACTCAGTGTAGGAATTTATCAGTTCCAAATCTTAATGCTAGCAGAATAAAAAAAAGACGAAGTAAAACAAACATCGGAAAAGAGAATTATTATTCATTAAAAATTGGAAATATGGTGGATTGATTTTGCATCACTTTTGAGAAAGGCACTTAGGGGAGAAGTCTTAGTTATTAAGACAGTTAAGTATTAATATTCATAAACATTTAGTAGAAGTATATTACATTTTCAATAGAGATACATTGTCAGTTGCTCTAAAGACTTTTATCCCAATTATTTCCCTGAGAATATATGTACAAGTACTATTTTTATAACAATAACAATAATTAAATGTGGATGATTAAATGGATTGTCAAAGTCATACAGAATTCACAGAATGAACTGCAGCTTGAATTGAGGTCTCCTGACCCTCCTGTTAGGATTGGTTTCTCTCAGAAGAGTTGAAATAATGTGCTATGGAAACTTACTAGAGGGAAGGAATTCTATTGTGACACAATGCACTACATATGGAGAGCAAGAGATACAAGGAAGTTGAGTACTTGCAGAATGAAACCTTGTTAAAATAAATCACTAACGGTGAATTTCAAGATTGCACCTTCCTGAGAAAATGGTCCTCGATAATTGGTCTCAAATTATGTGAAAAGCCAGAGAAAAAATAGATAACAAGACCCAGAAAGAATAACAATTTATTGTCCTCTCAGAA
The DNA here is from genome assembly GCA_004363535.1 of Dasyprocta punctata. NCBI lineage: Eukaryota > Metazoa > Chordata > Mammalia > Rodentia > Dasyproctidae > Dasyprocta > Dasyprocta punctata. Next base: position 8,501 of record RJWM01035528.1, read on the forward strand.
TGGAAAATATTTTTTGATATATTCTGCATATAAGTGACCATGGGACTCTTTGAGTGCAAACATCAGGATGATGGAAACCCTACTACCTGTGATGAATGTTCCCTGCGCACACATCAGTCAAGTGGTCAGTCATAGGGCAGATTCCTCTCCCTCTAAATGAAAATGCCCTTTTCATTGGCAGTACAACTGCATCAAGGTAAGGCTTTATTTTATTTGGACCAGCATGAAAGAAATTTCTGTCTGTTATTTCTTATTTTCATGAGTTGTTCTTTTGAAGTGAGGACTCTACTTACCCCCAACTAAGAGTATAGAAGACTACTAATAAGAAGGCTAACTATGATGTATTACAAAAGATAAGGCATGAACACAATTTCCCAGGAAAAAGCTTTCAGCATTTTATCACTTAGGTACAAACCATCATCTACATAATGAGATAGGGCTTCATTTTTGTGGTATGTGTAATGGGCTCACACTTAAGCCATGCTTAAATTTTGATTTTAGAAGCATATCAAAGGAATCCAGTCATGTGCTCTTGGAACTGACTTAATATTGGAAAGGTTGTTTCTCATCTGGAAAAGGGGGCCAGAGAAATCCTTTTCTACTGTGTGTAGCTTATAGATATCCCAAATGAAAATTTCTCTGGTCCTAATGTGGGGGAAAGACAGAAACAACTCATGGAAGCAGCCAGCCAATAGAAGTAGGAAAAATTTTTTCAGAGAGGTTTAAATACATCACACACTCACTGGGTAAGGAGATGAAATACGGCATTGACTGTTTCAAAGGAAAAGGACAACTGGGTCTTAGCCTGGCTATTTCCTTCATGGAAGAGACAAATCGAGTATTTTGGAATTTTAGCCCATAGAACAGCAAGGAAAACAAAATGCAGTTGAAAACTGGTGTGAAGACAATTAAAGAGATGCATTTGAAACCTCTCCGGAAACCACATGTGACGATTCTCTATGTGGGACCCTTGCAGTGAAGAGTTCTAGGGATGTTTTGTTGAGTTGCCCATGGGTCAGAGTTCTCTTCATTTTCTTGATGAGCAGTTGCTCATGATTCCTTCAAGGTCTTAGTGTTTCTCTTGGACCAGAGATGTTGGAAGGGTGTGGTTGAAGGCCCAAGGGTAGTTCATATAGAGAGGTCATAGTGTTATCTGAAACTATAGCTTTCCTCCCAGGAATTCTGCAGAAATTTAGAGAGCTTTTTCTTTTTCTTTTTCTTTTCTTTTTTTCCTTTTCCTTTTTCTTTTCCTTTCTTTTCTTCTCCCCACCGCCGCTCCCTTCCTCCCCTGCCCCCAAAACAGAGTGCTTCCCCTTCTATGCAATTCAGGCTGGTTTTGAACTCCTAGTTAGCTCCTTGCCTCAGCCTCCCAAGTGTTGAGATTACCGGTGTGTGTCACCACACTCAGCCCAGGGAGTTTTTCATTAATGGCACATCTATCATCTGTACAAATTTAAGTAAATTATAACTCACTTTAAGTGAGGCCCAATTTCGTGATTCCAAAATACCAGATGTCAACAGCAAATATTACCAAATTATTGCCTGACAATTTACTATCAGAAATATGTCTAACTTGATTTAAGATTTTGACTGTCTTTATATTCTTTTTAAAAATGAAGAAAGGAAAAGGCAGTTTTAGAGCAGTGGGTTAGAAAACAAACAGAGATAAGAGAAGGCAGAATATCTAAGTCAAATTTTATCTCCTCTACCCACATAAAAATAATTCGTTTTACATCAGCTAAAGAATTTTTGTGTGAATTCCTCGTTTCTCCTCTTCTTCAGGAAGCACATTGTACGCTAATGTATTCAAATGTTGAAAAGAGTGAAAAGGAATGGTGAATAATTTTATTTTTATTTTAAAAATTGTTTCTTAGATGTTAAATTTAGATCAAATTTTTACAGTAAAGTATAACAGTTTATATAGGAATCAACAATAGATTTGATTTATTTAAGGAAAGATTATGGTTGATTAAAATTAAAATTTTAAATTTGGCATACTGTGTCACATAAAAAGAGTTGTAGGATGAAACTGAACACCTATTTTCTCTTTTTGAGAAAGGAATATTTGAGTCTTGATATTTTCTGCAACTAATAATTACTGCATGAGGAGAGAAGTCACATGGAGGAAGTTTTAATTAGGGCCAGACAAAAGTAATCTTTCACCTGAGAAAATTTAATTTTTGCTGTCAATACCTCCTTCCTGACTCTCTTGATTCCCATGTTATTCACACCTGGAGCTCTTTTTTCCACTCACTGGTGGCCTACAGGACCTGTATGAGCTGACAGAGCAGTTCACCATAGGTTTGGACAGCTCATATTATAAACCTTCCATTTACTAGCATTTCAATTTTTAAAATTTTGCAAAAATAAAAAGTGATCAGTGATCAGCATAAGCATAAATACTAGGCATTAGTGACAGAGTTTTGAGAAGATAATTTTTCATGGACTATTCCAAGTTAGTGCATCAAATGTTAACATATACTGTTTGCTTTTCATTATGGTCACAGTCACTACCCTACCCTACCACAATTCCTAAAAAGTATTCAAGAGAAAAGTCCTTTCCTCATGGTGCTTATGTCTAAGGAGATGAACCACCTGGCCATATCATTTTTTAGTACTAAGTTCTGAGCAGGCAGCATAAATTTTTTATTTTTCAATTGAAAATTGAAATTCAAAGCATATACAGAGATGTCTGGTTTGAGGTTTGTTGAGTATGGGGATGATATAACCTAAAGAAGGTAAACTAAATTGTCATTGTTTATTAAAGGAGCAACAAATGCCTGCAAAACAGGTAACAAGTAAAGCAGATGGAGGTAGACAAATACTGAGAAATAATAAAAAAATATCCTTCTACTGGAGGACAAACTGGATAGCACTGACTGGTGAGTGCTCAATATGGGTTTGAAACTGCATGCCTTAACCTGTGTTAACAAGTATTGGTTGTCTCACTTGTAGAAACAGATGGAACCAATATTTGCACTATTTTTCTTTGTTGATTGAGTTCAATGAACAAAGGAGGGTGTAGGGTTTAGGACCTATGAATTAATTATTCTTAAAAAGACCAAACTCAGGTTTCCTGATAGGAGAGGCTAAATGAATCGTATGCTCTGGCAGCTAGTTCATTCACCATGAAATAATAATAGAACCCAAATTATGTTTAATTGGAAGATGAGTCCAGTTTGGCATTTACCAAAGGTACACAAGCACCTGAACAGCAACCTACCATTTCTCCTTCATTTGGCTTCCAAACATATATATTTCTTTTTTATGCCTTTTGAAATTAATTTTATTGGTACAATTTAGGTATGCAAAATTATCTCATCTATCATAGGGAATTTGTACCTGTACATGATAGATCTTGAGTCCTTTTTTCCCCATTCCCATGCCCTCCCTTCAACCACTCTTCCCCTCCTTATTTATAAAAGCTTTGTTCCCATTTTATGCTTCTTTTCTCATATCTTTCCTTTCCTTTCTACCTCCGTCTTCCCTAGTTCTCCTTCCCATTTGAAACTCTTTTTTCTATTGCATAATATCTATTATACGTTTTGGTCCTTGTTTACACTTTCAGTTTCTCACACCACTGGGACAAGGCAATAGTCACACGTGTCTGATTTATTTATACCATGGTCTCAAGATGTATCCATTTATCTAGAAATGTCTCAAACTTTTCCTTCTTTATGGCAGAGCAGTTCTTCATTGTGTAAAAAAAAAATCACACACACATCTTCTTTATCCATTCATCAGTTGATGGGCATTTGGGTTCTTTCCAAGATTTAGCTATTACAAACTATGCTGCTATAAACATGGGTGTGCATATATCACTGTCGTATAATGCTTTTAATGCTTTTGGGAAGAGACCAAGAAAGAGAATAGCTGGGTCAGATGGGATTTCTAATCCTAGTTTCTTAGGAATCTCCACACTAATTTTCACAGTGGGTGAACCATTCTACACTCCCACCAACAGCGGAGAAAGGTTCCTTTTTCCTCACAGTCTCACTAGCATTTTTATTGATTGATTTCTTGATAATTGCCATTCTTTCTGGAGTGAGATGAAATCTCCATGATGTTTTAATTTGCATCTCTCAAATGATCAGTGACATTGAACATTTTATTCAAACATAGTTTTGTTTTACTTATTTTCCATGATGCACTAAAATATTCTATAAGTGTAAAGAGAGGGCTCTTTAACTATTAAAAATTTTAAATTAAGTCAATAGCCTTGTAAATCAATCAATCAATCAAATCAATATAACCAACCAATAAAGCAGTGAAAAGTATTAAATACAAGCAGTCTATTTTAGTAAAACATATTGCTCTAAAACATGCAATAGGATAATTTTGTAAAATCAAGGTAATAGTACAAGACTACAGAATGTGTAAAAACTTTGCAGCATAATTTAATGAACACAGACATTACAGATTTATTTGTTCATAAAAATGATGTGAATATATCTGTATTTTGCATGGAATCAAGTTTTGAAGAAAACATTATGGAAGAGTTTATAAAAATACTGTATAACTGAACCATGCATGGAAGGATCATCTCTGGAAATATTTATTTTGTCCTTTTTCAGGTAAGAGATTTGAATCATTGACAATTTCCCCTTTCAGCCAAGCCCTAGAATGAAACATCCTGTCTCTTCTCTTAGTTATTCCTGTGCACATTCTCTCTTCCTTTCCATTATGTCATTCACTTCAGTCCAAGGAACTTAAGTGAATAGTAGATATGGAGTAATAATAGCAATGTTATACAACAATGTGATTGAATCTGGTTCCATTTTGATGTTTAAAATTTATATTATGACATATCAGTTCTACTGTAAAAACACCTGCTTCACAAAGATAACCAGAGGGTAATTTTCATTTCAAAGTATGTATGTAAGGATTCATAGCTTATTCTCCATCCTGGAAAATGAAGATAGGGCCTTTAATGGTGACTTTCCCCTTATACCTTTAATTTGGACAGTTAATGATCTATTTTTTTATTTTTTTTCTTTCAAACACATTTACAGAATAGATTCTTAATAGCAGCAAGTAGAAAAGAAAAAATATCTAGAACTAGGTATCATTAAAATGTCTATCTTCAGTTCACAGAAGTCTGTAAAAGCCTTTCTAAAAGACCAAAAGTTTTGATTTTGGGTTGCCAATTTATCTACTTTTGTGGAAGAATGGGAGAGGAAATTACATTTCCTTCTTTATAAATCCCAATGCAGAGGTGATTACTATGAAAATCCACAATACAGCAGTAGTCTTACCAGAAATTTTTATAAGTAATTCCATCAGCTTTACATGTGGGATTAAAAATACGAGTGAGTTAGTGAAAGCCTACTTCTTTTATACATAAACACTTATTAAATAGCAATCTCATGCCTGCCAAATAGTCATGTTTCAAATTTTATTTCTCTGGTTCTAGATCTTTCCTCAAAACTCTACTTCTTTAAAATCATTCTTTTTGTAATTTACTAATTCACTCATGCACTCAGTTACCATGTGCATAAGTGACATCTCTAAGCTAATTTTTAAATTTTCTAACTGTGTCTTCTTCATCATTCATTGGTGTAGTTCATTGTCAACTTCTTTTTTAAATTTTTTTAATCTTTTTTATTTTAAAGAGATAAAAGTAAACAAAAATAAAAACAATAATACAGAGTTTCAAAACAGGATAATAAGAAATTAACAATTATTAATATATTGTGTACTGTTGTCTTCAAAGTAGTTGCTCAGATTACAAGATATAGCCATGCAAAATTAATCAACCAATATAAGCACCAAATGATTCCTTCAATGAACTAAAAGAAATTAGTAGTGTAATTATGTTAGTTATCATATATATACATATATATTCTTTTCACTTCTTCATTTCTCCTTTCTCTCATCCCAGTTGTTCTTTACTTGTGAACAGTTTCTTTCCCTTTCTCAAAATCTATGGCAGATTTTGTATCTCACTTACTCTTTTAGTTTCCTACACTAGGGAGCCAAAATGATGCTTACACGTACATGTTTGATTTATTTCACTTATGAGCATGGTATCTAGCTGCATTCATTTACCTATGAAAGCCTAGAGTTTGTCCTTCTTTATAGCTGAGTAGTATACTATATCTATATCTATCTATATCTATATCTATATCTATATCTATATATCTATATCTATATATCTATATCTATATCTATATCTATATCTATATATATCACATCTTTTTTATCCATTCCTTGTTTGATGGGTATTGGGGTTGTTTCCAAGACTGAACTATCATAAATTGTGCTACTAAAAAAGTGGTGCACATATATTGCTGTTATATAATGTTTTTAATTCTTATGGGAAGATACCCAGAAGGGAAGTAGCTGGGTTGAATGAGACTTCTAGCCTTAGGGTTTGAGGAATCTCCACACTAATTTCTACAATGGTTCTCCAAGTATATATTCCTACCAAAAGTGGAGAAGGATTCCTTTTACTCCACAGTCCTGCCAGCATTTGTTATGGTTGATTTCTTGCTGATAGTCATTCTTTGGAATCTCAGTGTTATTTTAATTTGCATCTCTCAAATGGCCAGTGATTTTGAACATTTTTTTATGTATTTATTTGCCACTTCTATTTCTTCATCTGAGACATGTCTGTTCATTTCAGATGCCCATTTTTGTATCAGGTCTTTGAATTTGGTGTGTCTATTTTTTTTTTCAATTTTTTCTATGGTCCAGATAGAAATCCTTTGTCTGAGGGACAGTTGGCTAAAATTTTTTCCCAGTTCATGGGTTATCTTTTTACTCTGTTAGTGATCTTTTTTTTTTTTTGATTTGCAAAAACTTTTTAATAAGATGAGATCCCAGTTGTTGATTCTTTGAAGTATTTCCCATGCAGTTTAGTTTTTGTTCATGAACTCTGCCTTCCTTATGTCTTCAAGATTTCTTCCTACTTTGTCTTCCAGTGTACTTAGTGTTTCTATTTTAATATTTAAATCTTTGATCCTTCCATGCTTTTCTTGTTCAAGATTGAAGGTAATAATGCAGAGATAGAACTCCTACAATTGCTCTGCACTGCCCCCAGTCTTTAAAATACTACAGGAAACTTGTCATAATTAGGGCCCTGGCTCTGTTTCCCTGAAACAGTACATACAGCTTTTTTGGATAAAGCCTGTCATCATCATCTTCGCCTCATAAATGATCTAAAGACTGACAACAGAGCCTGGCAGGTCTTACACAATATATTCCTTTTGGAGAAGTAGTGGTTGTGGGGTTTGAATCCTGAGCCTTTTCACTGAGCTTCTTCCTTGGCTCTTTTATTAGTTTTCGTTTCAAGATAGAATGTTTTTCAGTTGCTAAGTTGTTTAGGCTGAGTTTGAGCTTGTGAGTCTTCTGTCTCGATCTGCCATAATGCAGACATTACAAGCATTTGCCATTATGCCAGGCTTAGAGGATATATTCTTAAAAATTTATTCTGCTGTTATTCAATTGCAATTTTTTTACTGTCTCTGCAGATTAACTAATACCATATTTTTAATGGAACCAGATAACCAGACGTGGGTGAGTGAGTTTATTCTCCTTGGCCTGTCCAGTGACTGGGATATTCAAGTCTCACTCTTTGTACTGTTCTTGATCATGTACCTGGTGACAGTGCTGGGGAACTTCCTCATTGTTCTTCTGATCAGACTGGACAGCAGACTCCACACTCCCATGTACTTCTTTCTCACCAACCTCTCCCTGGTGGATGTGTCTTATGCCACCAGTATAGTCCCTCAGCTGCTGGTGCATTTTCTAGCAAAACATAAAGCAATCGCATTCATGAGCTGTGCAGCTCAGTTGTTCTTCTCCTTGGCTTTGGGTGGGATTGAGTTTGTTCTCCTGGCAGTGATGGCCTATGACCGCTATGTGGCTGTGTGTAACCCTCTGAGGTACTCTATCATCATGCATGCAGGATTGTGCAGTAAGTTGGTCATTGCATCCTGGGTCAGTGGTTCCACCAACTCCCTCGTGCATACTGCCATCACCTTTCAACTGCCCATGTGCACAAACAAGTATATTGATCATATATCCTGTGAAATCCTAGCTGTGGTCAGGCTGGCCTGTGTTGATACCTCCTCCAATGAGATTATAATCATGGTTTCTAGCATCATACTGCTGATGACCCCCTTCTTCCTGGTTCTCTTGTCCTACATCCAGATCATCTCCACCATCCTAAAGATCCAGTCCAGAGAGGGGAGGAGGAAAGCCTTCCACACCTGTGCCTCGCATCTCACTGTGGTTGCCCTGTGCTATGGTACCACAATTTTCACCTACATCCAGCCCCACTCCAGCCCCTCTGTCCTTCAAGAGAAGTTGATTTCTGTCTTCTATGCTGTTTTGATGCCCATGCTGAACCCCATGATTTACAGTCTAAGGAATAAAGAGGTGAAAGGGGCCTGGCAGAAGGTATTAGGGCAATTCTCTGCATTTAAATCAAAATTGGCCACTTGCTGACTTGCAAGCATTGCTGAAGAGCAGAGCTTTTCCTCAGTGCTCTCCACCCAGCTGAAATATGACAGCAATAGCTGCATTGCCCTGGTAACCAAGAAGAGGAGATGTAATATGTACCGGCCATGTTGTAAGGAGGCTGAGTGGTTGAGTTCGCATGTGAATATGATTCTATTTTTATTGTCGCAACAGCATATTCAGTTGAGTTAAGCATAGTGCTTCCGACAGTTATTCAATCTTCGTCCCTGTGGTTTATGTGTACAAATGGTCCCTAAAGTTTTGTAATTCAACCTGCAAATTTTTGTCTCATAATGCTTCTAAAGCAATGCACTTTAGGTAGAATTTATACTTGCAAGTATGAATTCTGATCTCTTTCCGAGTCAGCCCCATGTGGTATGATATCTACGCCAACGCTGGGCTCCAGTAGCAAGCAGAACCTCAGTCAGGCATGAGAATGAGGACCCACGTCCCACACCGTCAGCTCACTGCACCATCAAGCCTCAGTGTCAGAAAGTTACGTGAATGAAGTGCTTTCTTGACATATGATGTTTTCTACTTTGATGAATTTATTGGGATGCAGGTGGATAGCAAGTGAGAAACATATGTAACTGAAATAAACCAAATAACATAACTTTACTAGTATTTTATTTGTTTCATGGAATTGTGTGTGAATATTACGCTGAACAACTGATTCTTACTTAGTTTTATTTTGAAAAAAGCTTACGGTGTTTCATTTGGAACACAATGCACTTGCACATTTAATGAGTTATTTGCTCATAGTAATGTGTAGTGCTTTATTCTAAGACAGTATGAGAGGAATGTTCTTATCCAGACTGACTAGATTTTTTTTTATTTAAGAGGAAAAAAAAGACACATATAAGAAAGACAAAAAGCAAAAGAGACAAACAAACAACTAGAGTAAATGCACAACAGTAACATTATAGGTTTACAAAACAGGATGATATAAACTTGACAATGGTTGCAATATTGCATATCATTATCTTCAAAATGGTTATTTACATTAACAGATATAGACATGTAAAATTGATCTAATCATATAAGTATTAACTGTTTTTTCTCAATAACTAATATATTCAGCATTATGTTCGTGTGGTATTTTTATACAATGGAGTACTACTCAGCTGTTAGGAAAGATTGCATTGAGACTTCTATAAGTAAATGGACATGACTTGAGACCATACTCATAAGTGAGATAAATCAAACCCACATGTGTAAATACCTGACTAGATGTTTTTGTTGTATCTATTTCAATACAGATGGGGGTGATAGAATTAAATGGTGAAACATCAACTAAAATTCCTGTTTTACTTTGATGAGAATCTAAGCACAAATTGTATGTACAGGATGGTATTAATGGCTAAGGAATAACTAAGATTCAGTTGTTTCTAAGTAGTGAAGGAATTTGGCAATAATTATATTGTGTATGAATGAAATTTCATTTAAAATACTAGAATGATCTAATATCTGAAAATTCAAGAAAGTGAAATTTTGGCAAGTAAATAAGGAAATACAAAAAACCACAAGAAAATACAGAGAACAGTAAAAACATAGTTAATCTAAAAAGAACAGATTCCTTGGATAAGTCTATGAAAAGACCTTAATACAAATTTTAAGAAAACAGGATAAGTTGGTCTACTGTGTAGAAGTTATTTTCACATCCAATTTAAGAACTTTGTCTTACCCCACTTCACAAGCAGACAATGCCATTTAACTTGACCTTTGCAATTCTGATGAGTTGAGATCTTCAGAGGGTGTGCCTCACCCTGGATAACAACCTGTATGGTGAAAGTGTGGAAAGAAATGACTGAACAGGAGATTGGCAGGGCAGGAAGGAGAAATAATACAATAATGGGTCCTCTCACTTATTGCAAAGAGTCTCAAAATAGGACCCTC
>RJWM01035529.1:0-18851 GCA_004363535.1 Dasyprocta punctata
GTTGGGTTTTATTCTCTTTTGTTTTGTTTGATTATATTAAATCTGATGGCATGACAGCTATTTGAAAGATCATGAGACATATTATAGTAGCCATTTTGGATTTACTATTGGCTTGTTTTGAAGTCCTTTATTGCATTCATTGTTTTGTTTTTACTGCTTCTAGTCTATTCTGTTCTGTTCGATTTTTACTACATCTGAAGGTATCTGCAGCTATTCTGAAGACAAGAAAAGGCATTATGGTAACTACTTTTGTTTTCATAAAGTCTTGAAGTCCTGTATCACTTATACTGGTTTATCTTGATTGGTTTTATTCTGTTTTATTTTCCTTGGTTTTATCTTCTTTAAAATTAAAAAAAAAATGGAAAAAAAAAGCTGTGGATGTAGATCAGTGCAAAGGCACTGGCTTCAGTCTCCATAACCACACACACACACACACACACACACACACAAAGTTCCTAGGATAGCAAAGGTTTGGTAAGGAAATTCCCTCATCCTGAGGTTTCTATTTCTTCCCTAAAAGTCATAAAATTGTAAAGAGGTGTTGTGCTCTGTTGAGTCTTTCATTTCTTATTTGATAAATTTCATTTCATCTACACCCCTATTTACCAGTACTTCTAGCTTAGTACTGAGTGCTGGCAAGATGGAGTTAAGTAAGAAACCCAGGCCCCTGTCCTCTGGGGTAGCCACCCAGCAGGGATGACAGCTAGGAATCAAGCAGTTACAACTGGGTGTAAGTCATCAGAAGACAAGAAGCCTGGAGGTCAGGTGCAGTGTTGCTGAGAAAGTGGCACCAAGGGTGAGAGCTGGCGGCTGAGTGGGCTGAAGCAGGGTACGTGAGTGTGAGCTGGGCAGAGGGAGCAGTGTGCGGGACGCCCTCAGTGGCAGTGAGAATGCTGGCCATGGGTGTGCTGCACTTACTGGTGGACTCATCCATTCATGAGCTTATTATGTGCTGTTAGGAGATGGGGCCTAGTTGGGGGCAGGTCGCTGGGGTGTGACCCGGAAGGGTGCATTTCTGCACCTGGTTCCTCCCCTATCTCTCTGAGTCCTGGCTGCTGTGGGGATGAGCAGTGTTCCTCTGCCATGCCTTCCACCATGCTATTGCTTCCTGAGAGCCAGCTGACTGTGGCCTGAACCCTCAAAAGCATAGGCCACATTAAACTTCACCACCTTTAAGTTGCAGGTGTTAGGTATTTTGTCCCAGTGCCAGAAAAGCTAATACAAGGGCCATATCTTCAAAATGGGAATTTGCTGTTGGGGTTAATGCTGAGAACGACAGGCTCCACCAACTGCATTAGAGACCAGCTAGGAGGATATATTTGGGTGCCAAATAGTGGCTGCTAGGGTCAGGGCAGCAGCAGTGAGTTTGGAGAAGAGGGAAAAGCCTTGGGAGTTAATTGGGAGGTGGAAGAGACAGGTAAGGAAAGAGGAGTCTTCAGGATGACTTGAGTAGTAAGGTGGACAGTAACACAAGGAACTCTGGTGAGAAGTTTGGAAGGAAGGATCACGTTCACCTTAGGACAGGACAAGTCAAGGTACCTGTGAAGCACCCAGCTGAATACATCAAGTGGATAGATGGTGCTGTTTGGCAGCTTAGATGACAAGCCTGGGTATCTATGAAACCACCCCTCATGCCAGATACGACAGCACCTGAGACACTCACTGAATGGCTAGTGACCTGTCTTCCTTCCTAGCTCAGTACCTCTTGGGTTGGTTGTGCAAGATCCTAGATCACATTAGCCCCACTCTCCTCTGCCCTGTGTCTCCTTGTCTATGACTCTCACTGGCCCACGGCTCCTTGAGGATAGAGCTACATAACACATCTGCACCAACAGCATCCAGGACGCCTTTTAGACACCCACCAGGTTGATGATTGATCAACAGAACACGAGTCAATGACCATGTTGCAGTCCACAGAAAGGCACCAATTAAAAATAGCAGTTGACATCAATCTTTAATTTTGTAGCACCCATTATAGTTTTAAAAAAATCTCTTCTTATTTATATAAAAAAAAAGAGTCATACAGGAGAACAAAACATAGGTAGCTTAAAAGGTACAGCACGAAGGTATACAAAGCGAGCTTCACAGGATTCAGGAGTTCAGAAGCAACACCTGCAGTGGTGGAAATGCCCTGCATGAAGCTTCCTCAAGGACACATGTCAGAGAACATTGGTCACTGGGCTGTCACATAAAACAGAAGAACGTGGCTCAGCTCAGGAAGCACTGAGAAACTACCCTCTTGCATTTCCAGGAGGGGTGTTCCACCCAATCATTGCATTTCAAGTTGCCTGTCAACTGCTTTGATCTTTTCAATTTGACTATCAGACAAATTTCTCAGAGTCATCCCCTTCCTCACATACACGGCCCCCAGACCCACACCCCTCCACAGCCTCAGGAAAAAGGGGGACAGCTCTGCTTCCAGTCTAGACAGTGGGCACCTAGGGTATCACATCCACCAGCTCTGAGATTCCACTGGGCCCAGCATCTTGGTCATGATTCTCTCTAACCCTGAAGGAGGTGGGAGTCCCCTTTATCCAATTACAACATAGTACCCAGGGGTCAGGAGGTGGGGGGTTGCACTCCTAGGCAGGAAATCAAAGAACAGCAAATATTTCTCACTCACTGCTTGGGCATGTGTGGATATGTGCATTTCAGTTACAAGGTGTTACGATTTAGATCTAAAATGTCTCCCCAAATTCTCATGTGTGTTTGAAGGTAAATTGGGGCACTATACTCATCACGGGTTTATCCACTGATAAATTCAGAGCTGAATGTGCTGTTAAGAGGTGGGTCTGGTTGGAAGAGGTGGTCACTGTGGCTGTGCCCTTGGTGGGCGCATCTCCCTGCCTGACTCTCCCTTCTGTCTGCTTTCTGGCCACCTTCTCTCTGCCTTCTGGTTGATTACTGTTTCCTTCACCCAGGCTCCTCTGCCATCCTTTCTCAGTGAGGCTGCCTAGGAGCCAGCTGACCATGGACCACAACCAGGAGCCAAAATAAATGTCTCTTTCTTCCTAGATTGTGGTTGTTGGGTATTGTGTCCAGTGATAGGAAGGTGACTGAGCCACAAAGGTAGAAAATAGCTTTAACATTATCAGACCCAAGCATCACTAACGAGGAGGAATAATCCAACATGTTGCTTTTGCTCGTGTAAGCACGAAAAGGAAGCAGAGCTCTGCCAGCAGCACAGAGAGTGAAGGCCATTGGCATACGGCGGAAATCTGATTTGAGAACAGAGTGAATGGCTCAAAAATAAGCAACACAAAGAGCAATGCCAAGAACCCAAAGTGGGGAGAATTATAAAACAGAAGGGGCAGAGAAGTTGGAAAAAATATCATGAGAAAGGTGGTGATATCCTCACAATGAAATGGAACATATTTATGCATCTAAAAAGAAAAACAAGGAGAGAAATCTGCTGGGCCCTAGTTATTAATCTTGGGCTGAAAGCATACTTTGGTTGTGTAGATCACTGAGGAGGGGCAAGGCTAATGCTCCCAGCCAACATTTGCTATGAGTAAGGGAGGTCAGTCCCTTGGCCATTTAGCATCATAGCCAGTGTCATCCTGACCACTCCCTGAGATGCTGAGAAGGAAAAATATCCATGAACAGCTAACACAGAGTCCAGGTGGAGGAAACGTTCATCTGAGTGCTTCCCACTCACTCAAGGACTGCTCTGCACTGACGGACCACATCTTGATCTGAATGACAAGGGTGTAGTGCTGGGTACCCCCAGGGGCCGGGCCCCCACCTGACTCTGCTGCCCTCATTCTGCCTGTATCTGCCAAACTAAAAGCAATGACACTTTTCCTTGCTTAGTGAGACTGCTCGTGAGGATCCTGACACCCAGCTGTGCTCAGCAGAAGGCTGGTACCAGAGGATGAGGTGCCGATTTTATCATCCAGCAGGGGGCAGCACCACACAGAAATTATTTCTTAGGACTACCGAGAGCAGCATCTTTGGTCTAATGCCACAGTTTTCTGTATGACTGAATAATTATGATTCGGTGCCACAAAATAAATGATTTGTTCACAGTTTTATTTTTATTTTTTGGTATTTATGGTAAACTCTAGCATACTGTAAACCCTAACAATTTAAACTTTATCATTCTAAATAGCTTGTGCCTTTTGTTCTCCACTTCCAGCGTGGGTGTCCCTCTGTGCACAGTGTGGCTTTGCCTCCTCTTCTCTTCCATGTGATACTTTTCTACTGCAACTAAGTAGAATGCCTCTTCCACAGAGACTCATCACAGATATAAATGAGAGTTGTTGCATGAGACGGTCCTGACAGTTAGCTGGAGAGATTTCACTGTTCTAACAGCACCAGGACCTCAGCCTAAGCAGGTTAGTTCACACTGGGGTCAACTTAGCACGGATTTCTGGGACAGATGATGAACAAAGCTCTTCCGGGTCAATGAACTCAATGGTTAACAATTATTCAGTGAATCTGTCATAAAGTAACTTCCTTTTCATTCTTTCTGCTGTAAAGTATTAGCATGTGTATGCTATTATGATACTTGTCTACTATAAATTAACTTTAAGAAAAATTGGAGCTATTATACAACTGACTTGTATTCCAGTTGAGAATTACTGTTTGGTATTTCTGGATACAACAGAGATCAAAAATCATCTTGCGTTTAATCAAAGTTAGAGCCTGAGTAAACTTTAATTTTGAAAATCATTTGGTGAAGTTTCTCTCTGCTAATATTATGTGCCTAATGCATTTAAAATCCTAACAAAGGAAATGCGAATCAATATGGATGTCAGTATGTGTAACAATGGTACACATCAAAACAGCAAATTTGTATCAGTTCCTCTATTTTAAAAGAATTCCTTCTACTACAGTACTTTCCCTCTGCAATTATCATGAGGATTTTTTAAAAAGACTACAAAGAGGCTAAAAGTTTTCATAGTCATGCTGGCAGCTGAGTGGCAATAAACCCAGAGGTAGAAATCACACTAATCAGGAGTCTGGAAATGATGACGCAGGTGGAGAGAAGGCAGTGGTGTGCGCTGATCACAGCTTCCCTGTTGTCTTGAATTTAAAGACAAAGGAGTCCCTTCCACTCTATTTTTTATTGATTTGCCTAAGTGCTGAGTCTTGTTTGGCATTTTTGATCTCAAGAGAGGCAAGTTCAGCTGACATTTATGAACAGTAGCTGTGTTGCAGATAGATTTGATGGTAGTTTCAGATAAAGTCAGTTTGGAGACTGGAATTTTGAAGTTGAAATGTGTGACCATGGCCCATACTTTGAAGCCATGCTGATAGGGACCCATTTCCCCAGGCTAGCCCTCCAAAACCTTCTACTTTAGCAGTGTGTGACATCTAGTACTGGTGTTTAATTAGAACCTAATCACCAATCTAGGCACTGTGGTCCCATGAGGAAATCTTCATCACATTTTTCCCAGATTTAAAATCTGGATATTAGGAATATTTTAGTTGGGATCATTTTGACCACTGTGGCCTCACATTGGGGAGACAGTTGGAAGCCCCTTAGGGAGGCGGTTGCTCTGAGCAGAGCAGGGCTTCCAGTAAGCAGGGTGGGCAAGGAATAGACAGGGAGGGGTGGGCTCTTCAGTCCTCTTCCTTCAGGCGCCTTCTATCCAGTGTGCCTCGGCTCTTTGCCTGTCTCAGACTGGGGAGGGTCCCTTTGGAAACGAGGGCACCTTTCTCAGTCTCCCCTGCAGGAACGATGAGAGAGTCGCTCCTTTTCTGGTTCATTTGGGGGCGAGGAGGTCCAGAGCGTGTAGGAGGGGAAGGAGCAGCCTGAGGAAAGGGAAGAGAATGGGGTTTTCCCTTCCTGTCCCCTACCACTGCCTCTGGGAGGCCACAGACTGAGTTGGCTGGGGCTGGGCTGAGGTGACAAGTCTGCCTGGGTGTAGGTGGGGAGTGGGGAGTGTAGGTGTAGGAAGGGTCTTTCTGGAGGTAGGTGGGGAGGAAGGGTCTTTCTGGAGGTGCCTGGCACATTAGACAGCCACAGGGAAGACATCTGCTAGTCTGGAGCTTCCCCTTACATCTCCAGGGTAGCAGAATACAAGGAAGGATACCCCTAGGAATTCGAGGGCTAGAGCCTTGCTACACAAGCTAATCACTTTTTAAATTCCATTTCCCTCAAATGTCCAAATTGAATGCGCAAAGTCCTTTCACATTTTCCCAAAGTAAATCTCACAGCCTACGAAGTGAGAACTGTTACCAGTAGCTTAATGAGAATGTAATATAGCTGGACATTGTGGCGCATGCCTGTAATCCCAGCACTCGAGAGGCTGAGGCAGGAGGATGGCTGTGAATCTGAGGCCAGCCTGAACTATGTAGTGAAACCCTGTCTAGACAGAAAGAGAGACAGAGAGAGAGAGACAGAGAGACAGAGACAGAGAGACAGAGAGAGAATGTAATATATCAAATCAAATTTGTGGGCAACTAGAAAGCCTCACATCAAGTTCTATACAGAACCTGGATCCTGGCTGATTCTGTTAGATACACATATAACAAATGTTTTCCTAAACACCAACTTATTGGAGAATCTACTTTTTTAAATCACACTTTGTTACTGGCTGTTCCATGAAGTATATTTGCCAAAACGTGTGATATTTATCTGATCTGACCAGGTGTGATGACCACCAGCTGGGAAATGATGAGTGTCTGTAGCAGAGGTTGCTCTTTTGAATTCACATTTGGCAGGGATGCTGAATTCATGGATTAGTAATCTAATGAAGACCACCACAATTGTTAGTAGAAAAAACATAGTGGTTTAGCGAATAATTTTTGTGTTTTTTTTTTTTTTTTTTTTTTTTTTTTTGGTACCAGGGATTGAGCTCATGACCTCACACTTGCCAGGCAGACACTTATGTGGCTGAGCTAAACCCCTGGCCACTTTTGAGTTAATCCTAATCTTTCTGTAGTACCTAGTAGCATTATTCCTTGTGGTTTAGTTGGGGACTAATATAGAGGTTCCCACAAATTGAACAGAGGGCCTTCGCTTTCTAAGCCCACGGCCAAAACCAGATAGCACTTTTGTGGAATTGTCAACCAAACCAAGCTCTGTCTCTGTCTCTCTCTTTTTGCCTCTAAAGAACCTAAATCTGACCTCTTCAGTTACAAACCCTCCCGTCCCCATGACTGCCTATTCCTAAAGCGATCAAGAACATCGAGTATTCTTTAAACCCAACTTTTGTTGTAAAATCCTTTAAGATTTGGGGTTTAACCCATCAGCAGGAATGCTCCCCTGCATGGCCACCCTCTCCTGTGTGTCATGGCATCTTACGGTCATCTGGGACATTAGGTGCTAGAGGTGCATGTGGTGCAACAATGGGCCAGGTGACTCTTATTTATTAATTCACTGAGTTTCATCTCAGGGATGAAGCACTCTACCTTTTATAAAAGAAGAAAAAGTACATATTAAATTAACTTTAAAAAAATCCTGGATAACAAATGGGCATTTTGAGTAGTACTATTTGTCAAATACCATTCCCATGTTACTTATAAAACCCTGATTCTCCATTACGCCCTTCCAGTAATGATCAATTTTCATATTTCTTTGAAAAATACTGAAGTAAGGGACATTGTGGACAGTCTACAGGGTATACAATTTTGAATAAAAAAGATGACACATGTGGTCTATAGCATATGTCCACATAGTACTAGCACCCTGTTAATCACCTAAGCACTTTGCAACAAAACAGTAACCAAGAGACAAAACAGGGTGACTTCTCATTGCTGTCTTCTGCTAAGTTGTGCATGTCACTGGTCACCAAGGTGCTTGTGTGTGATAATGTACCTATTTCTAGAGCCATCGACAGTCTTGGGTCCCACTGAAATCTTCACCAGTACTTGAGAGGATCATTTTATTTCATTACAGCATGAATCCACCCTGATTGTAGCCGTTGGCCCTTATGTAAGTTTATAAAATATTCTTCCCCAATTCCACATTCAAATATTAAATTAAATGAGATGTGCAAAAAAAAAAAAAAAATCCCAACAAAACAAAAACAAACCAACAAATGATCTGCCACCAAACCAGAAAGTACCTCCACAAAACCATCAGCCTTGGGGAAAACAACGTCCGCCATTCCATGTCCTCATCCTAAACTCTTAAAAAGAACAGGTCCACATTCCTCCTTGGCTGTGGTTGCTCCAGTGTGCAAGAGGCCCGTGCCAGGAGGACAGGGACTCTAGAAGTGTGAGTGGTGGTCAGGGCGGTCAGCTCGCCCCCGTCTGGGCCACTCCTCCTCCACCCACCTGCGCAGCACCTTCTCCACGTCGGCGCGGTGGTACATGTGGCACAGCTCCATCAGCTGGCCCACCGGCCTCTGGCTGTTGCGCAGCAGAAACTCCAGCGTGGGGCTCTGAGGCCTCTGCTCCAGGAAGCACAGTTCATCGTAAGGCATGCCCCATTTGCTTGCAAAATTCCGCCAGTTTTTCACTGTTGGGTGGCACGGATCTAGCTTTATCCTGATCACATCTAATAAGTCCTGGTCATTGAGCAAGTCACTTATGGTGGGGGCCCGCAGTGAGCAGGAGGAACAGGCGCAGTCTTCTTTGCAGGGGTGGTCCTTGCTGACACCTGCAGGGAGAATAGAGTCCACAGGTCAGCTGAGGCCACACCTACGTGTGCATTTCTTAGGTTCTTTTTTCTTTTTTTGCTGAATTATCAATAGCACCAGGCTTCCTTAGAGAGGAAGAATGCAGAATACTCACAGCTCAGTACTTATGGGATAATATTTTTTTTTAAGAGCTGGAAGAATTAGTCAGATTTTATATTTCTGTCCAAGACACTTTAGATCTTTCAGTATGCATCACGGGACTGCTGACTAAAATGAGGGCTCTGGGGAACAGGGTTCTCTCTGGGGACAAGTCAGAGTCCAGTGGGCCCAGCCTGGAGAGAGGCCAGCCCTGGCTTGTGTGCACTCAACCTGTGCCCTTGACAGCTTTTAAACACCAAACACAGCATGCTAGGGTACAATGGATTGCACAATTCCTTAAAAGTTCTTGAAAAAAAAAAAAACTGGAATATCCACTCCATATGCATATTTGAAAACAAGTGATAATTGATAGTGCCAGAACACTTACTTTTAAAATTTATGGCCACCTTATCTTCCCTATGCCTTTATCTCTGTTTTCTTCACCTGTGGGGCTCCCTCTGAAGTGCAGCCAACAGCCTCAGGTGTGCAGCGAGGTGCAAACAGGCAGAGGACCACAGCAGGCTCTGAGCTGTCCCCAGCCCCCACAGGGAGACACCTTCTTCCCTTCTAGGTCCTCAGCCTTATTGGTTATCAGGAGGTGGGGAGTGGGAGGATGGAGTGAGTGGGTAAGATGCTGCTGGCAAGTCATTTATAATAAAGTGCTGTCTGCAGAACATGGCAAATTGATCTGCAGTGTGGTCTCACAAGTCCTCCAAAATAGCCAAAGGCTTTTTTTTTTCTGGTCTTTTTGGACAGGATCTTACTGCACAGCTCAGGCTGGCCTTGAATTCACTTTGTAGTTTAGGCTGGCCTTGAACTCTCAGCAATCCCCCTGCCTCAGCCTCTCAACTGCTGGGATTACAGTCATGCGCCACCACACCCGGCCCAAGGGCTTCTTTAGAGATCAATGGCTTGGAAGACTCTGGGGAAATGCTGACCACCATTGATGTATATGGTATCACATTGATCCATGGCCTCCCAATTTACGAAAGTGAAAAATTTGGACCAAGAGAGTCATTTTGGTGATCTTGAGAACCATCAATTCTGGGGCAAGTACAAATTAAAAGGCAACAAGACAAGAGCTACGACAATTTTGCTCATACTCTTTGACTTATTGATGTAACTTTTGGGATCACAGTCCAAAGATGTAAACATGGGAACATTTTATTACCATGTTAGGCTTTTTGGGGGGATTGAATCAAGGGCCTTCATACTGAAATACAACACTAGACATTTTATATTTTTGAGAAATAGTCTCAATAAGTCACTAGTGTGTAGGGTCCTTCCCTTTTGCATTTACAAGACAGTCCAGTCCTTGTGTGGTGGTTAAGGTACAGTGTCAATTTGACTGGCTTTGGAATCCCCCCTGGTTTTTTTTTTTTTTTTAGATGGGGTCTTGTTAAGTTACCTGGGCTAGCTTCAAACTTGGAATCCACACGCTTCAGCTTTCCAAGATCTATATCTGGGATTACAGGTGTGTACCACCATGCCTGGTGTCTTAGTTACTTTTCTCATTGCTGAAACAAAATACCTGACACCCAGAGTTAAAGGAGGAAAAGTTTCTTGTAGCTCACAGTTTGTAGAGGTTTCAATTCATTGTTGGCTGGCTCCAAGGCAGGGTGGCATGGTAAAGGGGTGTCACAGAGGAGAAACAGTTCAAGGCAGGAAGAAGGTAGCAAAGTAGCAAAGAAGCAGCAAATGACAAGCAAAACAGCAGCCCTCTTTCTGTCCCTTATATATTATCCAGACTCCCTGCCCTTAGGGTGGGTAATATACCCAGGGTTGGCCTTCTCATTATCCACACCCAGGGGACTATGCCAAACCAATCAGTAGACTAATTTAGTAATCACATACTCTTAATCTCAGCATCATACACTATAGATCCAGCCATCTCTGAAAAAGCCCCATCTATGACTGCATGAGGCTTTGGGGGCCCATGTAGACACAAGCCAGAATATCTGGCCTGAGTTTATTTTTTTAAATGGACAGGAGAGGGAGGCCCACACAGTCTACTGGGTCATGTCTTCTTCTGCTCTTTACCACCCATTCCTGTCTGCAAAGCACTGAGCCCAGCCAGCTGCAGGGCCTTCGTCCCTGCAAGTCCCCTTCCCAGAATCCTCCTTGGCACCTCACATTGCTGGCTCCCTGGCACTGTTCAGTTCTCCACAGCTCTGCTTAGCTCATGGAACAGCATCCCCCTGCCAGGCACCATCCTATTACCTCTGCTGATATTCCTCCAAGCCCTTTTCACCACATGAAATTGCATATTTTTTCTGTATTTATTGCCTGTCTCTCTCAACTAGAATATAAGCTCTGAGTGGAAAAAGACTTTGATGCCTGATATCTCTGCTGCATGCCAGGTATACAGTAGGTGCTCAATAAATCAAATAGAATGCAGAGTGACATAAGCAGAAATAGTCACATCAGGAACCTCTGAGCAGCTCATCGAGGTGCTACTTAGACACTGCCAATGGACACTTCTTTCCCCAGTCCTGGAGATTGAATCCAGTACCTTCACACCCAGCGACAACCCCAGCTCTGTCTCCCTTATTTTTCTATTTTGAGACAGGGTTTCTGTAAATTCCTAAGTTGCCCAGGCCAGACTCAAACTTGTGATCCTCTTGCCTCAACCTCCAAGACTGCTAGAATTACAGATGTGCACCACCTGGCCCAGCTCAATAGCCATGTTTTTAATGCTCATGGACCATACACAAAGCAGAAAAAAGACAACCAGTTGCTACAGAGAAAGCCCACTATGTACCTGCAGATTTCCAGCATGAGCCTTGTGGACAGCTAGCTCAGGTTTGCGCTTCTACTGGTTACCAAAACTCCTGTCTCACTCCCTGTGCTGAGAAAACAGCACCCATTGCACAAGGTGGCTATGAGGGTTGAAGGAGATAATTCACTAAAGTCCCAACCCACACGTGGTACATGAGGAACAACACACAGCTATGGGTGAGGGATAATCACCAACAGCCTTCTAAAGCAGTTTGCTCTCAACTTTGTTCTGGGATGGAACCCACCAACCTCCTCCATCCCGTGGGGGAAATTTACAAAATCCTGATGTCTGGCTCCACCCACCAAGATCCTTATTTAATTAAGTCTGGGATACAGACCGGATGTGGGAATTTAAAACTCTGTCCCCTCCTATCCCCCAGCATCTCAAGTGCAGCCAGGGTTGAAAATCACTGTCTTTCAGATACTTCTAGAGTAAATAATCAGGAGGCCAGAGTTAGATTCTGGAATTACAGTCACTTTTCTTTGGTTAAGAGTTGCTGGACAGTTGCTGGGTGCCATGATGTGCTCCTCTAGTGCCAGTTACTTGAGAGGCTGAAGCAGGAGGATCACCTGAACCCAGAAGTTCAAGGTCAGCCTTGGCAACATAGTGAGATCTTAGCTTTAAAAAAAAAAAAAAACTAAATAAAAGAGTCTCTGTATACCTAATGTTTCCACAACCACCGGCAGATGAATGGATTTCCCTGTAGGGCATTTCCTCCCTTTCTCCTTACCCTCTGTCCTTCCTCACCTGTGCATTTCACATTATACTTTAAAGAAGAGGTCAGAATCAAGCATGCTCATAAACAGGGACTAGTGATACCATTAAAACAATCATAGGAGAAAGTTAATGTGCAATGGTGCCGTGTCTAGCTCTCACCTTTAGGGAAGGCGCATTATAAAACACCAGTCAATTAACAGTTAATTGTGAACTGGAACGAGATTCAGAATTCACAGAGGTCATGATTAGTTGAGCCTAGAAGTGGCTCCAGTCAGGATGTTGGCAGCGGATCACAGACGGACTTAATGTGCCTCGCTGCAGGGAAGGTGCCCTTTTATCTTGTACACCCAGGCTGCTCTGGCTTCCCCGGAGCTCTAACCACACCACGCCCCCCTCCCCGGTGCTCAGCACCCATGTTAGCTCTCAGATGGCTTGGAATGAAATTCCCTGGGATAACCAACTGGATCTCGAATCGGTTCAAAACAATTAACTGTAAACACTTGATATTGGTAACTGTAGAGAAAGCAAAGTATTATGGTCCCCAAATAAAATAACTCTATCCCAGGTGTCCTATAAATTATCAGATTAGGAACCTGCAAAATACCAACTCGTGTCAAACAGAATCACATACTTCTGTAGTTATGCTTATTGAGAGTGCACATTCACGCCTTTTTTCTGTGTGTGGTTGCGAATGTGGTTGGAAGTAAATATATTTAAGATGCCAGTTTCTGGCTTCAATGAATCATTGTGTTGGGGCACACACACGCCACATTGTTTGTCAGAGGTAGTTAGAGGTGATGAGCTGGAAAGTGATGAAGAATTATTTTTATCTGTGAAAAAACGGACCCAAGGGCTTTTTGGCAGGTGTTTGATCTCTTAACCAAAGGGAAAAAGCATGACTTCATTTTCTCTCTCTGAAATATCCTAAGGAGACACCAAGTGGACTGTAGCTCTGGAGAATCTCGCTGAAAATGGGTTAATCCAGGCAAATCAATTACACCGGGCTTCAATATTGTCATCAAACAAAACTGTAGCATAAAAGCCACAAAGAAAAAAAAAAAGAAAGAAAGAAAGAAAAAAGAAACAAACTCTTACACATATAAAGGGATCCAGATTAAACATTTAGCATAGAATTTTTCCTTAAATTTGAGTAATGTGGTTCTGACATGATGGAACATGAACATATAAACCAAATGTCATTTTACAGACCTAATTTGAAAACATCAAAATCTTACTTTACCTTCATTTCTATGGGGCAGTTAATTTTAGATTAGGAAGGTGTTGAATGATGCAAGGTCTCCAGAAGGTCATCCCTGAAAAACTGGACCCAGTGGGCAAACTGTCAGAGGACCTGTCATATTACTAATCCTAGAAGGGAATGCCACTGGGCAAACTAGAGAAATAAAATCTGCCAATTTGGGGAATGTTTTATTTATTTATTTATTTTAAAAAAATTTTTTTTCCGGGGGTGGGGTGCACCGTTCCTGGAGGTACTGCAATACCAGGTCGATGCATGGAGTGGACAGAGCAAGCTCCTATTCCATCTCCCAGCTCCAAAAATCCATTTACTATATTGTGCTCGGACAGAGGATGTATCAGATATCAAACTGATAAGAACAGATACTATACTCGATCTCAGCCAAAAGGCCAAGAAGCAATGGGGGAATGTTTTAAACATATAGTATAATTAAACCTTGTTCCTTCAATGCCCAAATGCTTTCATTTTGAAAAATCTGTATAAAAGTATTGCAAAATTTCTGTATCTCCCCTAACAGGATAAGTGGAATATATTTTGTTGCATTAATCCAGGGCACTGGTTGGAATGTCTTTGACTTTCTTGTGTCCTGCCTGGGGGTGTGGTTGGGGGTGTGTGCTGGCAGCTGCCTTCTTTTATTTTCTTAGCGGCAGCTGGTTCTGACTTGTATCCTCCCACTTTTCTTAGTTACAAACTGTTGCTGTCATTCTGTACTGTCCAGTCCTGTTTTCCACCACCTTGTCGCTTGTGGATTTATTTATTTATGTATTTATTTATTGCTGGGGACTGACCAAGGCCTTTGCACTGAGTTATACCCCAAGATTTTTTGCCCCCTTATTTTGAGACAGGGTCTCCTAAATTACTAACTTGACTAGACTTGAACTTGGGACCCTCCTTTCTTAGCCTCTCCGAGTGGGATTACACGCACAAGGCACCACATCCACTGCATGCTTTAACCAGTTGTTGACTGCACTGCAGACAGCTAAGGCTTTCAAAGGGCATGAATTAAATAACAGCAAGTAGAAAGCTTCTGTGAAATGCATTTTGGCCACTCAAGAGATTTAGGGGACCAGTGGCCTCTGGCTGTGTTCCAGCTTAGGACTTCATCTGAGACAGCAGAGCCTGAACTCCACCCTCCCAAAAGACCCTCAGCTGCACAGGGATACACCTTTCAGGTCCCAGTGGCATCCTGCTGTATCCTTGAGGGAAGCTGGAGCCAGGCCCAGCCTTGAATTTTATTTACTCCTGTGTGACCCTGAGATGCCTCCCTCGCCACATCTGTAAGGTGAAGAAATGAATAGAGCCAATGTGCAGACCCACTCTGACCTCCCCATCCCTGTAAGGCATTTAGAAGAGCACCCATGGTAGGTGCTAGTTATGGAGAACAAGGCAAAAATAAAACTCTGGCCGTCTGTGGGCTGGACACATGCAAGACGCTGCAGGTATTTTTTTTTTTTTTTTTTTTGTGGCACCAGGTATTGAACTCACAATCTCTCACCTGCCAGGCAGGCACTTAAGCCACTAAACCAAACTCCCAGCCCTAGTTTTTGAGACAGGGTCGCACTACGTAGCTCAGGCCGGCCTTGTACTTGGCAGCCAGTGTTATAGCCCAAACTGGCCTTGAACTCACAATGCTCCTCCTACCTCAGCCTCCCAAGTGCTGGGATTAAAGGCGTGCGCCACCACACCTGGCTTGCAGATATCAATTCTAACAGCACCATTTCTGCTCTCAAGAGCAGCTCAGGGGGTGTCCAAGGCACGTGCGTGCTACCAGCTGTCATGAAAGTTTATCCTCTTTGGACACTTCTGGGGTTCTTTGTTTGTTTTTGCAGCACTGGAAATGGAACCCAGGGCCTCATGCATGCCAGGCTTCTGTTCATTTTGACACAGATAAAAAATTCTGGAGACAACCAGGAGCTTGATTAAAGTTCATCTATGAACTAATAATGGCCCTAACTCATATAAGAACTTCAAGGGTTTATAGCTATTCTAAATAAATTTCTTTATTCACTTTTATTTTAGCTAACATGCCACATTAATGTAGAGGGTATCAGTCCTTAAAAAGTTTAAATATTTCCTTATTAGAAAAAAATATGCACAGATTGGGGGTGTAGCTCAGTGGCAGAACGCTTCCCTAGTATGCCTGAGGCTCTGGGTTCCATCTCTGGGTCTGAAAAAAAAAATGGTGTAGAGGGGCAAACTTTAATTTTTCTGTAGAAGAACACACTAAAAGTCTTGCTATGCCCTTCACAAGCAAAGGTGGGTTAGCCAAGAGAAAATACACTTCAAAGACTCTTGGGAAATTTTGTAAAATAAGTCTTTCCTTGCACTTCTGCATGGCAAGTAGTATGGAAAGCTGCTCTGTTCTGCAGAGTAGATCTTAAAAATTCACGTTAGGCTTTCCCTCATCCTTTAGAATGCGGGCCCCGCAGCAGGGTTTCTGAAAAGAAGGGGGAATGAGAAGATGGAGGTTGCTACCCATGGGGTGGTGACCCAAGAATCCCCCATCAACATTCGCATGTGTAGCCACCAGTGGCCTTCCAGGAAGCACACCCTCCGCCCCTGACACTCATGGAGATGGGGAAATGTGCGGTGCAGGAGGCGGAGCTCCCGATGTGCACATGGATACCGGGCACAGGAGAGCTGACTGGGCCAAAGGGACAAGAAATGTCCCATGCTGTGACTGAGTACACTGTCCAAAACACATGAGGATGAAGAGACACCAAGCAAGCTCTGACACTTGGTTACCTATGTACCTGCTACCACCTGCAGAAACCTATAATCAAGACACATGAGTCTTAACCACTGATTGTCACATAAAATTATAAAGCTACACACAAAAATTAATAATAAACTCCCTCTCAAATAAGCTTCAATTTAGGCACATTTGTTATCACCGTACCCCAGTATCCTCAGGGTGGATCACTTACCTGAAAGGGAATCTTCAATAGTGTCCGGAAGGCCATTTTCTTCTCCCTAACAAAAAAAAAAAAAAAAAAAAAAAGGCGTCCTTCATTAAAATCAGAACCGTATGTGAATGGGGGACGATGTGTTTTAAGAATGGCACTTTAATGGTGGGGGCAAGCTATGTGATGCTCCCCAGAGTGCAAAGTTTCTGAGGGAGCAGGTTTTGTTTATTAACTTCCTGCGCTCCGTCAGAGCAGAGCCTGCAGGGAAAACACTCCAGAAATGTTCGTGAGATCCAGTAGTGTCCTGTTTAAAACAATGGATCAATGTGTGCAACTATGTACTACTGTTTTATTCTTATTTTACACTATGAGTTATTTTCTTTATGTTATTTCCCATTGGCTGGGCTCATTGTTAGTCTAGGTAACAATGCTTTCCCTTACTTATTGTGCTGAGTTATTTGAGTATATATTCCAAAGAAGCTAAAAGGAACTGAAAAAGCAACATCCGAATCCCTGCAGAGGTGCCATCTGTTCTTACAACCAAGGCCAGCTGTGGTATGCAAGATGGGAGGGGTTCACTGTGATCTCAGAGTGGGGTGTGTGTATGTGCACGCGTCAGTCCCAGTACACCTGTGCTTATGTGAACTGCATCATCTTCATACAACTAAAATCGCCCCATCAGCTGTGCCTGCCCTTCAGTTCATGGCACAAGGGGTGTCCACAGTCCAGGCTGAGGGCTTTGGGCCCATCCCCACTGGCGCTGGCCTCCCCTCCCTACGGGCAGACAGAGGTGCCTGCTGGCTTAGCCCAACTCCTGGGGTCTCTAACTCTCAGGCATCTGACAGCGTCACTCTTTGTTAAAGAAGTGCTAACGCCACAATGTCAATGTGTTTTAAGAATTTTCAACAGCTGTTTCTCTCACTTAATCTAAGAAGCCTTTCTCTTCAACCTTGGCTTGCCAGTCCCATGTCTCAGCAGTATATACACATTTGCCTAATCACAAATCTAATCCTGCTTCTTTTTTTTCCCCCCACACAGAAGGTTTCCCTGTCTTAGCTAAATGTTCCCCCTCAGGAATCCAAACAATCCCTGCTTTGTTTTGAGTCCCCTTCCTTGTCACTCACTGTCTTTACTGGACCAACAGTACAAGAACAAAAGAACAGTTGCTTATCAAAATTCATACAATGTCTTTTCTTTTATTTGAAGTTGTACTTTACTCCCACATTTCTCTTACCTGGGCAGGGGTATGTGTATGAGAGAAAGACAGGCACACAGACACATAGAGAGAGACAGAAATAGAGAGAGACACACACATACATGAAAGACAGAAAGACGGGGAGGAAGAGGGAAACAGAGGGGGAGAAAGAAAGCTCCACCCAGTCAAGTAGCCTCTGCAGGAACAGCACTGTCTCTCTACAATCTTGCACATTTGCAAAATGAAACTCAGAAGGCCGGAAGTCAGGGCTACCCTGACCCACAGGCCACAGGGAGACTTGGGTTTTTGTGCCTGCAGGACTGGACAGGTTTACTCACTCTTTTATTGACACCAACAGTTCGGCTCATTGAGTTGGAAACCTGGGCCTTGGGGACAGAGCAGGAGCCTCAGGGCACATCTTGGAAAGACACAGATGCTAGAGCGTGACGCACTGTGTGGTATTTGAGGTCCCTGCTAGAACACGACACTTTCCATGAATAAAAACTATGTTACATGGCACAGTCAGCTTGATTTCTTAAATCTGGAGAGTTTCCCAAAGTCAGTGTGTGTTCAAAACCATCCTGGTGACTCAGACGGGGAACGAGGGTTGGTGTTACTGTGAAGGTGGAAGAAGACAGCATTTAGATCAATGTCTAGGATGTTTGTTCTTGGCTCTACTATAAAATGGTGCCACATTTTAGGTTACTATTTAATAGTGAAATAAAAAGATACTTATTTTTGTGGTTTTGCTGAAACCACACTTGTGCATTCATTCGATACCTGTTGGGTGAGCAGCTAATATGTATAAGCCTTCACACCGGAACCCATGCACAAAAGCTGAAGGGCGTGCACCCTTGACCTTGAAGCCTATCCTCGGAGACCTGGGGGAATAAAGACCACAGGAGTAACTAGAAGCAAGAGAGAAGACACTGAGCTTTGTGGGGGTGCAGATGGGGTCGGAGGGCAGAGGTTTGTGCCACAAAGACCAACAGAGGCTGTTTCCCTGGACACAGAGATGCTGGAGAGATGCTCTGCTGAGGTCTGGTACTTACAGGAAAGAACATTTAGCCAGGGGCTGACCAAGAAAGGGAAAGCCAGAGACTCTTCCTGATGCTTTGTCAAAGCAAAGGCAAGGACAGCAGCAAGTGGGAAAGGGAACAGGCAACAGCCTGAGGCCCTTCTGGAGCTGGACTTCCTGTCACAGACAATGGGAGTCATGAAGGGCACTCACTGGAAGCAGGGCATCCTCAGGCAATCTAGGACCCACTGGCTGCAGAGTGCAGGACACGTAGGGGTAGGGACAGGCCAGGTGATGGGGACAGGG
>RJWM01035530.1:0-18855 GCA_004363535.1 Dasyprocta punctata
GATTTGGGACTTGGACATTTCAGCAATGCTGAAACTGGTAGGACTTTGGCAACTCTTAGAGATGGACTAAATGTCTTTTGTAGTAAGAATGTACATGAGTCCTTGGGGGTCCAGGGGTGGAATGTATAGGATATGCTATGTACCCCCAAGTCCTCATAGTTTTGATGGGGCTGAGTCTGATGCTTGTGATCAGTTTGCTATCTAGCACAAGGATTAATGACGTGACTGCTACACCCGCCCAGGGGTGGAGCTGAGATACAGTATAAGGGAAGGCGGGTCTTCCTCTTGCTTGCTTCCCGGCTTCTGCCCTCTCTCTCGCCAGCGCGGATTGCGGCTTGCAGCTGCCATGAACTGTAGCCCTGTCATTCCATGCTGCCTTGGAGCCCACTTTATGGACTGAAACTCCCGAGAAACTGTAAGAATAAACCTTTCCTTTCCTAACTTTGGGTGTCAGGTATTTTGTCTCGGCAACGAGCAAAAAGTAACCAAGACAGTATCTTATTTCTCCATCAGTTTTTAAGGATAGTTTTGCAGGTACATCAATCTGGGTTGAAAGTTGTTTTCTTTCAGGATTTGAAATACTTCACTCCAAGCTCTTCTTAACTTAAAGGTTTGTGTTGAGAAGTCTGCCGTGATTCTGATAGGCTTTCCTTCATAGGTGATCTGTTTCTTTTCTCTGACAGCTTTTAGTATTTTGTTCTTGTGCTGTATATCAGATACCCTTATTATTATATGTCTGGGTGAGGATTTATTTTGGTTGTGGTTAATTGGGGTTCTGTATGCCTCAGTTACCTGTATTTCAGATTCTCTTCCTATGTTTGGAAAGTTTTCTGCTATTATTTCTGTGAATAGTCTTTGCAGGTCATTAGTATTGACCCCTGCTTTTTCATTGATGCCTATTAATCTTATGTTATTTCTCTTGACATCATCTTGCAGCTGTTGAATTGTTGTTTCTTGGTTCCTTACTATTTTTAAGAGATCTTTTCTTTTGTGTCCATGATTTCCCATGCTGTCTTCAAGATCTGAGATTCTATCTTACACTTCATTAAAGTGGTTTTTCAAACTTTCCATGGAGTTTTTCATTTCCTCCATTTCCCTTTTTATCTGTTTCATGAATTCTGTTTGTGTCTTATATTGTTCATTCAGGGTTTCGATCATTTTCTTAAGTTCTTCTATTTTTTATCTTGCTCTTCTTTAGATACATACAACATTTCTTCAATAATGATTCGCATTTCATTTTTTAGCTGAGAGAATATTTCTGATTTGAATTTCTCTATAGCTTCATCAAGCTTTTTCTTTACTGCATTTTCTATCATTTCAGAAAGTCCATTTGTGTGACTCCCAGTGTCTTCCATTTCAGTGTCTCTTGGGTTTGTTCTCAGTGGGCTGGGGGACTGAGACTGCCTCTTGGTCTTTCGTTTTGTTGTTTTCTTCTAGAACCTATGTGGCTCTGTGTCCTGTGAGGCTTGCCGGGCATTCCCCTGAGTCTTGGGTCACACTGAGTGGCGGGACCTGGTAGAGCCAGATCCTGTGCACAGCCAGTGAGGTCAGCCTCCCGGGGCATGTGGGTGGAACCTCTACCTTAACTGGGTGGGGACCAAGGCCTCCCAGTCCCAGGGAGCTAGGCAGAGTGTACCCCAGAGTATGATGCCACCTGGACCCTGAGTCTAGCTGCAAGGAGTTCAGAGCAACAACTGTGCCAGGGCAAACCTGGGTGGGTCGCAGGACTACAGTGCCGGATCCTTGGTCCTGGGTGGGTGGGGGCCTGGGAGCTCTAAGATGCAGTGTGCACAAGCCGCTCCACTGAAGTATGGAGCTTGAGTGCGCTCTGCACTCTGGTGGGGGTAGCCCAAGCTCTCCAAGGCCCTACAGCTATGTTGGTCAGTCCCTGATGAGCCACACTGGGGTCCTGGGCTGAGCTGGTCTTGGCTGCGTACCTCTCTGTCCTGCAAGGCTGGCCGGGCATTCCCCTGAGCGAAATTAATTTCTCTTAAAAAATCAATTATAAACACATGGCCCTGAAACATGTCTCAATGTAGTTCAACACTATCACAATTTTTGTCAGAATACAATTAAATTTTAAAATTAAATTAACCATAAAGATATATTTCCTGTTTAAATATCTCATGTTTATATACTATGAAATAAACTCAAAATTTTGTGGCTCGAGAAAGAATGAAAGAATTGAACGTGAAATTTGTAAAGTGTCAAAAAATCATCTCCATGAATACATGTGGTTGATTTTTTTTAAATGAAGAAATGACTGATAGGTAATAACATGTGACGTGATATAGGAAGAACAATAAGCCAAAGTGAAGTCTTATTAAATTAAAGAAAATAGGTGACTAGGAATAAATCTCAGTGACAGAGTACATGACTAATATGCATCATGTCCTGCATTCAATCTGCAGTAGTGAAAAGAAATTTGGTCAAACTGAGTAAAAAAGAATGGAAAAAGAAAAAAAATAATTAAGAAATGTAAATGGGAAACAAGTTTATGTAAGATGTTACTTATAAAGTTAACCAGAAATCTATAATAAACTTAATGATTAGGAATACATATGAAAGATTTTTAACTAAACTTTAACTGTTAAAATTGACATGAAAAGATTAGAAATCCTAAATCAGCCTATAATAATTAAATGTATTCAATAATTTATTATAAATCATTCTACAAATGAATAATCTCCAGTGATTTGGTGAGTTGATATAGATGTCTAAGAAATATAATATTTCAATAATATACAAAAAATTAAAAGATAAATATTCCCAACTTACTTTTATAACTTCCAATGGAGGCTTTACCACAAAACTTTGCCGAGAACATACATGTGAAACAAAAACAGTAAAAAAAGAACATACACGTGAATCATCATGCTGACTTCAGCAAGGTATTTGTCAGATGATCATGATTCCTACAAATCTAGGAAATATTTGAGTCATTTCATGACTTATCTATGTTTTAGCCATATTAGGTGATTTTTGTTCACAGTTTAAAGCACTATTTCATTTAATAATCAAATGCTGCACTAATAGAAAATCAAACTGATATAGATAAAATTGGCAATAATTAATCCCAGAAACACTGTAAAGTGTTTTAATATTCCATTTTTTATCTGTTCAGCAGGGCAATGATCTCTCATTTTGTGTAACATGTTTAGAAAACTGATATTTTAGATATCAGTTAAATATTTCTTACAACAAAAAGTGTTAACAAATATGAACTGAAAATCTCTTTGTCTTTCCCTCCGAATATGAACACATGATTAGCCTGCAACAGAGATTTAGCACTCTGCTGGCCCCCAGGATCAAAGAACCCAGAGTCAGGGACAGCAGTCTGAAGAAAGGAAAAATGTGTGTAACATAACAAATATATCCTATATGAATTATTCCCATGAATTGTTCCTAGAATAAGAAAAGGAAAAATTTAGTTATTAAAAAAGTATATATATTTAATAACTTTTGCATTGTTGTGAATACAATATATAGAATCAACACAAAACAGTGAAATAGCAAAGCTAAGAAAATTAAGAAGAAATCATAAGATGTCAGGCTAATAATTTAAATTGCAATTTGCTTTTATCAGACATAATTATCATATAACTGCCAGAGTTCCTGATACTGAGTTCAGGGCACTTATTAGTACTACATTTTTACTTTCATGTAACTAATAAGGCATTCCAAAATTCTCTTGGGAGAGGTTTTGAAATAAGGTTATTTAAAAATGAAAACATAGTGTAACATTAAATTCCCTGTGACCCACCTTTTCCAGTTCTACTGTGGAAGTGTTTTTTAATTATCTTCTTCAGCTAAAAACATTAATTATTTGATTATACAAAGCTACTCTGTAACTTTTAATTTTTATTTCTTTGAACATAAACTTAATCTTTAAAATAAATTTTCTACTACATTTATCTACTCCTAAATTTATTGCTTTACATGCTAGTATTCTGAACTAACTCCATTTAATGACCTACTAGCATAAAATTTCACTTCTTATATTTAATTTAAAAGATATGCTATCTGCTCATGTGTAAATCTTTAAATGTACTAACTAAAATAATTAGTTTTCTGTTAAAATGATTTTGTAATATTTTTTGTGGTCTTATCTGTTATATTGCTCTCAGTATTTACTTCTAATACTTGATAACTTT
The DNA here is from genome assembly GCA_004363535.1 of Dasyprocta punctata. NCBI lineage: Eukaryota > Metazoa > Chordata > Mammalia > Rodentia > Dasyproctidae > Dasyprocta > Dasyprocta punctata. The sequence goes on from RJWM01035530.1 coordinate 4,155, forward strand.
TGTAAAATCATTTATTTGCTCCTTATTTTCAAAAATGAATGAGAGATTCAAATTCTCATTACAACATGACAAATGGAAGCTTGATATAAGATAAATGAATTATCTCAAACACTGAGACCATTTCTTGACAATCACAGCAGTGAATTATTTGACCTACAAGTGTCTTTTTCTGATTATCTAACTGCCTTATTTGCATGAGTCTATTCTATTTTTTCATATGCTTTCTGTAACCTTTAAAAACAGGCAGACATTTACTTTTTCTTATATATTGTTTTTAACTTGCCACCAACATTCATTAGGCAATTAATGGCAGTGACTACCAAAACCTTTCTGATCCATGAGAAAGGAGAAGGGAAAATGATTGCTAGAAGCACAATATGTGCATGCTATTGTGCAAGATGCACAAAGAATTTCATTAGTTCTCGAATAATTCCTGCAAACGGCAAATGCGTGTAGGTGGGAGTGACATTGAAATAAGGAATATTTTTGTAAGTCTTTCTAACTTAAAAATCTGTGATTTTGTAATTATTCTACCATATACTTTATAATTTTTTTTTCCTGGGAAGCATCACTTTTGAATGTATAACCTGAAATTTTCTTTCATGCTTGCCTGTGACTCCTTCTCCAAAACAGAGTTTCAGCAGGCATCCCTCTGAGAGAAGCTGCAGAAGGATCTGAGAATCTCATGTTTCTTGTGATCTTTGTTGTTATGTATCTCTAATGGCGGCATGATCCTCATAGGTGGAAAGACGGTTGTGGAAAGAGCAAAGAATGCAAACAGCTGCCTCTGATGATGAATGGAAGGACCAGAGCCCTCAATTTGCATATTTTGAAACTCATTTAAATTCCTCCTACTTTGGAGAAGTTATAACAGAGGCTCAGAAAATTTAACTTGTTCTGGTGGCATACCAGTCAGTGTTCACTAGAGGAACTGATGTAATGCAAGATATATAAGTATATCAAGATTTACAAGATTGGCTTACAGTGGTTACCCACAGAGTCAGGTGTGGAAGAATGTAAAAGGGTGGTCTGGTCTCTGGAGATCTGAAGGAACTAGTTGAATGCCTGGAGTTCACTGCGGTGTCCTGTTTGAGGCTGTATATGAGGTTGAAGGATCTGTGACAGAAGGCTGAAGTGATTGCATTGGAAGCGAGGACACAACATCCAAGGTGAAGGTGAAAACTGGAGCTCCTCTGAGGACACAGAGGGAGACTTCTTTCTTCATTTCCCTTTTATACCATCTGGCTGGCAAGCCTACCCAGGGTGAGTCTTGTCTTCAGTAAATTCTCTCAGCAACACCAGAACTATGCTAAGCCAATTTAGTTGGGCAATTCCTACTCCAGTGGACACAATCAGTTAACTATGACAGGTAGTTACATGCCGTTTAAACTGTGTGCAGATACTGTTTTCCATCATTCCTGCCCTTGTGTGGTTATAGATTAAACTTTGGCCATGGGAAAAATAAATGTGAGACATAGAAGTTGAGACTGGAGCAGCAGTCACTACTCCTTCATATCCAGCTTACGGTGTTACCGGCATTTGTCAGCCCACACACGCATTTGTCAGCCTGCTGGTTCACTTTTCAGATTTTCAGCCATATTCACAGTAGGTCTGTCTCCTGGACTAGGACAGGAATTAGTATAGATCTTTTCTGAAAGTACCCAATGTCTTTTGCAGGTCATGGAGGTTGGAGATGCAGAAGGATGGATGCAGAACACAGTTTGCCTTTGTAAATCTGTTTCTCTTCATAGGCTTGAGTTGTATTTGGCATTCCTAATTCAAATCCTGCTCTTCTTCTTGACTACTCGCTCTGCTAACCTACACTGATTTCACGCACACAAAAAGACACAGAGGAAAATTTTTTCATAGATTCCTCAACTCTAATGATTGCATAAAATCAAAATTCCCTAGTGAAGTTCTCGTTCTACTTCACTTGCAGTAGTTCTTCTTGATTCAAACTTACATGAAATACACTGTGCATATTCCTTATCAAAAGTGCATGGGATAAGAAGTGTTTCAGATTTGGGAGTTTTAAACATTTTAAAGTATTTGCTCATGTAGAGAAGTATCTTGGGGATGAGATCCAAGTGTAAGCATGCAATTTATTAGTGTTTCTTAAACCCTTCAAACACAAAGCACAAAGGCAATTTTATGCATATTTTTACTGCACCCATGTTTTGGTTTTGACCTATCGCATGAGGGCAAGTATGAGATTTTCCACTTGTGACATAATTTTGGAGCACAAACATTTTGGATTTCAAATGTTTGGGAGTAAGAATATTCAACAGGTACTTGCATGTACAGCTGTTAAATGATCGAGATTCATGCTTCAAACTGGTCACAGAATACGTACACTTTTCTTGTCACTGGGGTCAATATTTAAAGTGGAAAAGGAAAAAATGAAGGCAACTCTCATTCCTCTGGTTAAACTGCCTTTGCCAGATTGAGTTTCTTTTATTTTCCTATGTGCAGATACTTCAAAGGAAATGCATCATTACTATTACAGTCTGTGTTGGATCACAAAATATTTAATACTCTAGATACCTCCCTGTTAGATACCAATCATTAATAAACCAAAAAATATTATCCTGGGTATGAGACACTTCATTGTTTTTATGCATCTTAGTATAGGTTTTTCACATCAAATTATATAGTCAATCAATATATTCATCTTTCCTAATCATGAATTTTGTAGCTACAATCTAACTTCATCTAGATAATTCTGGTCTTTCATATGATTGAGAAACTTCTTCACTGGGCAGTTAATTCCATTTGTTTTCTGAGTGACCAATTCATGTGTTATATTACCTGTCATAACATCCCCATTGTACATAATGTATATTTGATTTAACAGCTATAATCTCACCAAAATGCTGTTTCTCAGTCAAGTGTTTTCATGGACTTTGATTTTCAAAGGGAATCTTCCAGGCACCATAGCCAATAATCATCTAAGAGTAACATATTTGCAACAAATGTCCTCAACGGTTGTCAGTAACACGCTCACATTATCTATAACTTTGTATTTTATATACCATGGTTGGCTTATCTATGTGTAGTGTTAACAAATGAATCTGCTTGTTCCCAAGTCATAGTATCAAGTCCAGAATACTGCTTCTTTAACAGTTTAATAATTAACAATTTCTTTTTAAAAACGTTTCTTGGATATTACCTATTGAGATGCCACAGTTTTGTCATAGACTAAATGCATCTTTCCCTTTCAGTATTTAAAAATTAAAAAGTCAATGTATCCTTGGTGCCTGCAATGGTTAATGAAGGGATTTGATTAGAAGATTCTACATGTCCATTAAATGTATTTCTAATATTAAAGTTCTCCAGTTCATGATTTTGTTAAAAGCAAACATTAATTTTCATGTGCTAAATTTAATGATAATCATGTATTTTATTACTTTACACAAATCAGATCAAGAATATAAAATTCTCCTTTTTGATTGAAGGAACTTATATATATGAGTTGAATTTTCTAGTCAATATATAGAATTACTTCTATCAGGTCCAATATGTATTTTTTACTGACTCTAATGAGTAAATGATAAAGAATCACCAGAAAAAGCTAATTTAAGCAACAATTTGGATCTTGAAATTGACTTAAAATATTTTCTTAATACCAAGTTGCCTTCACCAAAATTAGAAGTCATAGGTCAAAATTTGAGAAATACATACTTCTCATGTAGCTATAGCTATTCTAAAATCATGTTTGAAAACTTGAAATTGAATATTATAAGGTAGTGATTTATTATTTTTTTAGTAAGAACTATAAATCTTATAAAGATGTCTCATTATCTTTTATTGTCCATTTTCTTCTTTTTCCAAAGGGATAATATTTTTAGTGATACATATGGCCATTCAGTATAAAAAACACATTTTGAAACATTTTTTTAAGGTTACCAATGCTGTGTGATATAGTCTTAGTCATTATTAGGGTCTTCTGAAACTTCCTCCTTTAATCTTCATTCATTGATTTGAAATGAGCCTGCTATCCTTTCTTTCCTTCTTTTTATTCTGAGGTCTAGAACTTTTGGTACTGTTACATTGGACCATGTAGAGGAGCACTGTACCTTGGAAATGACCTAATGTTAAAATGAAAGGAGCCCAGACTACAGCATTTCTTGGAACCTAGCCAATTCATCTTCTCCAGGATGCCTATCTCTAAACTGATACTTGAGAGAAAGATAGCATTCTGCATTGTACAATCATTTTATTTAAGGGCTAGTCACATACAATCTTACCCAATTCTAGCTGATGCAGTGATTATAAATTTAAGAATTGTCAATGATGCCTTTGCTATAATTAAATTTGTCAATGAGTTTTTAAATAAGTTGTGTAATGTGTAGACTTTAGCCATAAACTAGTTGCAAAATTAAGTCTCTAGGACTTTTAAATGAGAGGTAGATATCTAGGCTTTGATCTATGTATGAAACCAATATTAATTAATTTTATGATTAAAAGGAAGGGATTTTTAAGACTTAACCTAGTTTAAAGTATATCCAGGTTAGATTTGATGTTATCAAAAAGAGTTTTAGTGTTAATACTTACAAGGATATCTGACACAAAGTAAATATTTAGTAGTAATAATTGCTAATATGTATTACATATATTATGAGGCAGAAATAGTTTTTAGGATTTTTACTTCAGTGATACATTTAATACTTACAAATCTTTTTGAACTGAGAGTAATTTTCCTCTTCTGAGAGACTCCTCAGACAGATTCTATTATCATTATTATTATTATTATTATTTCTATTCTACCCAAAGCATGATAGAATTTTTGGGCCCCATTCCTATGTGAGGACAATTCAGGAGAGCTAAGTAATGACTCTTTCTCTTGATTTCTGCTGCCACTTTTGTAATGAATGTTGATTTGACAGAGGCCTATTGAGACAGTTTCCTCTCAAAATCCACAATTCAAGGAAAAAGCTCCTTTCTCTTCGAAATCTTTTCAAATCATCTTCAAAGAATAAACTTGGAGTAGAATGTTGGTATACTTCCATCTCATCAGTTGTTTACTAACCTCTCTCTATTCCTTCTATTTCTTTAGCCTTCAATAATGGCTATTAATCATTATTATCATTTCCCTTTGCTTTCTGCCATGTGTGGATTCTATTGACACCATTTTCTTGTTGACTAGGAGATCATGGCTTATTGTAAATCATCATTCTCCTCTGGAGCTGTATTATCTTGCCTAGGAACATTTATTAATATGAGGGAAATTTTCAGTTATAGTTACAGAGATTAATAAAATACAGTTATATATTTTACAGTGCCTAAGAATACAACTCACTGCTTAGTTATCAAGGTTGTTTCCATTGCATAGGGTTGCTTCTATCAGTGCACCCATTGAAAACTCAAGGCAAAATAATGAAGAGAGTTGAAGATGACAACCAGTATAATAAGACTGGGATATGTGCCTATTGTTATAAGCTACTCAACTTTATGCTACTAATTAATTGATACTACTTCCCTTTTTATAATATCCCAGTGGCTCTTTATAATTTGGACTCCTAACTTTGCTCACCCTTAACAGAACAGCTCATATGGTCTTTACGTGTAACTGAACCAAGTTCATAATATTTCACATATGTCAAGCTCTCCCAAGGACTTGCCTATTTTGGCGTTGATTTTCCCTCAACATGGGATATTTATAAAAAATTTGTAAATGCTTAGAGGGGCCTAAAATATTAACCTGTGGAACCCCTTTTAGACCTGCTTCGATCAACTTTAATATTTCTCCTTGTGAGTGTAAAAGAATTGAACATATTATCATGGAGTCTCTTTATATTGATTGTAATTACTAACTTACAGTTGAAATTTCTCCATTAATATTTCATAATCTCTTTAAGTGAAGAGAGTTACACTAGCAGGTTTTAGCATCCTACCTAACAGGGGATACAATTTAGATAAGCTCATTTCTCCTCAGACCATATATAACTCCTCTTTACAAGACAAAGTGACTCTGGTGTCATTATCAAGGGAAATATACTAAAACCCCACTAAGGAACACAAATAGAAGAATCAAATGGAAAAAAGTACCAAAATGGCAAACGCAACTAGTGTCATTATTAATAATTACCTTAAGCATAATTAGTAGGTTCACCATTCACAGAGATATTGGCAGAGTTGGTAAGAAAACATTGCTCAACTATATACGTCTTGAAAGAGATCACTTCATACTCAATAAAATAGGTGCGTTAAAGCATAATAAAAAGAGAAAAAGATAAATTGTCTGGGTGTGAGGTGCACACACCCATAATCGCAGCACTCAGGAGACTAAGGCAGGAGAATTGCCACAAGTTCAAGGTCAACCTGGGCTACATAGTGAACTCATGGCCAGTCTAAACTACAGAGTTTTACCCTGTCTAAAGAAATAAAAAGACAAATAAAAATAAACTGTGGAAAGTTTAATAAAAAATAAAGTGGTTATGTTATATTAATATCTGATGATGTAAACATTATGGAAAATAAAATTAATATTAGACAAGGAAACTGTATAGGGGTAAATGGATTAATCCAACAGTAAAACAACAATTCTAAATGTTGATACATTACCAAGATTCAAAACAAAGTAGATTGACAGAGTTGAAAGGATAAACAGACAAATTCACAAATATCATCAAAGGCTTCCAATTCTTTCAGCAACCAATAGGAATACAAACAGAAAAAGAGCAACACAATCACCAAACAAGATCTTATTGACCATGTGGAGTGCTGTGCTCAAAACTATCAGTAAATCTGGTCAAATTCTAGAAAGACTGACAAAAAAGTATAAAAGAAGACACAAATCATTAAGAAGACTAAACTTGAGGATACTGTTACAGATCTTGAAGTCACTTAAAAGATAAATAAGAGAATACAATGAACAGCCTGATTTTCACAAATTTATAAATCTTTGAAAGTCATAACACAACCTCAGCCAATTTGAAAGAGAAACACCGAAAGTATTGCATCAATTAAGCAAATTGATTTGAAATAAAAATTCTCCTGTCTTAGATTGCTTCATTGGAGTCTTCCGGGAAACCTTTAAAGGAGAATTAACACTAATTTTACATAATTTCTTTGAGAAGAGAAGGGCAGACTTCACAACTCAATTAACAGGGTAGCGATTATACAAAAAGAATACTAAATAATAATAATATCTTTAATGAATTTAGAAACAATAATTCCCAATGTAACAATGGCGAATTAGATTCAAAATATATTTGAATGATAGTACATCTGGAATGAATATGATTTATGTCAGGTATGCAAGGCTGGTTCAGTTTTCTAAATAAATCAGTGTTATCTATCATATCAATAAGCAAAAGAATTTGATACATGAGAAATATTTGCAAGGTATAGCATCAGCTTATGATTTTTAAAATTCTCAACAAATGAGGAAAAGAAAATTGCTTCAAATTTATAAAGAACATCTGTGTAGTTCTACCACTAATACTAACTTGATGTAAGAAAGTGAATAAATGTTCTCTAAGATTTGTAATTGAGCAACAATGTCCATTCTCACCATGTTTATTCAACACAATGTAATATTCTCATTATAATAAGCATGAACAAAAGGCAAGCACTTTAGAAGGGAAGAATGAAACTTGTTAATAGTTCATATCTACATGAAAGAGCTCAAAAAATCTACAAAAACTGCTGGATCTAATAAATGAAATCAGCAGGTTAGTGGGATATCAAATCAACACTGAAAAAATGATTACATTTTTGCATGCTAAAATTCACTTTTGGAAACTAATTTAAAAACACAATATTATGTACAAGTGCTCTTAAGAAAAAATATACTAACTGATATGTATATATTATATATATTAATATAATATTTACTTACCCTGAAATTTTCAAAATACCCATGAAGGAAAGAAATGAAAATCTAAATAAATAAAGAGAAAATCTATGCTAATTGATGAAAAAATCACCATATTAAAAATGTTAATGTTTCAAAACTAATCTATAACTTTGATGCAATTACTATAGCATGATTTTTGCTGACCTATACAAACTTGATCTAAAATTTACATGAAAAACCATTTATTGAATATCTAAAACAATATTTAACAAAAAGGGGGAAATATGTGTCTATCAAGTTTAAAGGATCAGTATGTAGGTATACTCATCAAAATATTGCAGTATAGAAACGGTAATGGAAATATAAATACCCAAAACAAAATACAGAATTCAAAAATCTATTTCACACAATATGCCCTCATTTTTATATTTTATTTTTGTGAATTTACATAAAAATATTGTACTTATTTATGGAGTTCCATGTGATGTTTCTATACATGTATACATAGTATATAAACATATATGCTATGCATATTATATACATAGTATATAAACATATATACTATCTATACATATGCATACTATATGCTTAAATCAAAGTAAACTTATCTGCCCTTTTAAAGTGTTCTCTGAGATGAGAAAGTCAAACACCCTTTCTTCTAGAATCTTTGCAATATGCACAACTTCGTTATTTGTACACTTCTTAAATGATCTATACCTTGAAATGATCACCCTGACAGTAGCTGAAAAAAAAATTTGGATGATATGAGTGGGTGTGGAAAGACCATTTGGGAACTGTTGCAATGAAAATTAATGATCATTTAGTGAGATCAGTAAGCAAGACAGCATCAGTAAGCTCAGGGATAGGCTGTAGGTAAAATGCTCTGGATTTGGAAATCTTCAACATGCTTTCAAATTTTCCCACTTTCCTTGATGGATAAGAGGTGGGAATACTGACTTTGGAAAGACTGGGAAAAACATTCAGTCTGACAAGTTTAAAAAAACTGAACAGCCATATGAATTTGGCAGGTATTTTAGGAGCTATAATTAGAATACCAAGTAAGAAGTTATTTATTTGAATTTTGATCTTGCAGAGGAAGGTAGGTATGTTATGCTGATACAAACAATCATGAAACCACAAATAAGGATAAAATCATGCAAGAGTAGAATTACATTGCAAAATGAAAGATTAAAACAACTATTTAGTGGAGATCACCAGCTTCTTAGTTGAACATGGTGGATAAACTGTTGAAATAATACCCAAAGATAGAGTGATAAAACTGTATGTTTACTCTCCTGCTTTTAAGTCTACTGTAAACCATGGGACAGATTTTTGTTCTGTGTACAAACAAAACAAACTCATAATTTAGTGGCCCAAAATACTTATTTTCTTCTCATAGCTCTATGCATTTTTAAAGGTAAGTTTTTGGAGACAGAGTCTCTCAATATATTCCAGGTTGGCCTTGAACTCAGTATGCAAACTCTGAGTGCTGGGATTTCAGGCACGTGCCACCTCATCCAGCAGCATTTTTTCTGCTGAGTCAGATGTTATCTGAGCCTGGAGATCTGCAGACCAATTGCCCAAGATGGGCCACTTACTTGGCTGCTCTTGAATTTGGCTATTTGTTTGGAGCTCAGTTGAAACTGTGAATCATAGAACCTACAATGGCAATGAAAAGGGAATACTCCAAGAGTAAGCACTGCATGAAAGTGAGCAGAAATACTAGTTAATTAACCACCTGAAATTGAAAGGTACACTGCATAAACATTTCCATATTCTACAGGTCGAAGATGACATAGGCCAGTGCTAATTCAACATGGAAGGAAAACAAAGTATGTCTTAGTGTAGTAGTGGTAATAATATGCAGCCAATTTGACCCAAAACATGTGAAATAATTACAGAGGATGTTTCAAGTTAAGGAGGGTGTGGTGGATGGACAACTGATGATCAACTTGTAACACCCAGCTGAACTGAACCAGCATGGTGCTGGGTGTGGAGGGCCCACCTGAGGATCATTGTCAACAACATAAAAAGGAGAACTGGAGAGGAAGAGGCAATGCTATTGTTTCTCCTGGAGAAGCATGTTGCTCTGGCTTTACTAATATGAACCCGGCTGTTTTCATTGTTGGAGGAGCTCAGGACCTCTTTGTCACTGAGGATGACTGTGGCTCTTTTTGGGGGAGCTCTATTCTTTACTTTAAGTATTGCTTTTTGCCTCCAGTGCAGATCCCTTGGCCTGCTGGCACAGATCCTTCATCCTGTTGGTGCAGACTTTCTAGACTCCACCACTGACCTTTAAGCCTTCCCAGTAGAGATCCTTGATGCAGACTTGCATGAGACATTGTTAGGGGCTCTAGGCCTCCAGCTGGACTTGAGGGGAGCATTGCCAAGGTCTCTAGGGCTTCAACTGGACTCATGTTGAACTCATTGTTGTGGGATCCAGGCCCTCTGCTGAATTCTTTGGGTCTTTAGTATGTGAATAGAACAGATTTCCTGCACTCTTTTTGCATTTGACTCTTTGGATGAGTATTATAAAACAGTTCTATAAATTATATATCCTGTATTAAATTGTTACCCTTGCAAGCCCTGACTGTAACTGATGATCAGTTCTGTTAAGTGGAAATATGACCATTTGTAGGATGACATGATTCTGTTTTTTAGCACATTTCTAATTTTTTGTTGAATCAAATAGTCATGCTGTTTATCTCATTCAAAGCAGTAATACAACATGGATAGAAAGAATAAATAGCATAATAGATACTAATTATTATTTTCTGCATTTTTGATATCATGTAATTCAGGTCAATCTGGAAACTTATCCATACTCAGTAAGTGTAGTGATAACGTCAAACCATTCAAATTAAATTTGTCATTTTAATAGAAAGCAAAATAATTTTCTGTACATAAATATAGAGCTGCAAAGTAGAAATTCACTGAAGAAAAACACTTAGAAGTGTATTGTAGTACCTAAATGAGATAATAATACGGATATGTGTTTCATGTATTTTGTCAAAATCAGAGCATCCAGAGGCATATGGAGAAATATATAGTGGAAGAAATCTAAGATCAGATCTTTGCTCATTGATTACATGTCTTTTTGTACAAGTTTACTAGAAAGGCTGTGTAGAATTTCATTAAAATTGTTTCTTAAAGAAAAGGTGACTTCTATTTATGTTATGAATTATTTATTTTTTTGTTTTGTTTTGTTTTGTGGCACCAGGGATCAAACTCACAACCTTGCACCTGCCAGACAGGTGCTTAAGTCACTGAGCCAAACTCCCAACCCTAGTTTTTTTTTTTTTTTTTTTTTTTTTGCGGCACCGGGGATTGAACTCACAGCCTCGCGCCTGCCAGGGCAGGCACTTAAGCCACTGAGCCAAACTCCCAGCCCTTCAACCCTAGTTTTTTGAGGCAGGTTCGCACTATGTAGCTCAGGCCGGCTTTGTGCTTGCGTTGTAGCCCAAGCCGGCCTTTAACTCACAATGCTCTGCCTACCTCAGCCTCCCCAGTGCTGGGATTAAAGGCGTGTGCCACCACGTTCATCCATGAATTATTTCAATAACTAAAATAAAATTGTTTTACATATGAAACAGATATGAACAATTAAGCTGTGTGAGATCCATTAAAAGGGGAAAAATAATCTGGTATACTCTGCTTTGTGGCAAAGTCTACAAAAACATTCAAAATTGTCAACAAATAGAACAAAAGAAAAGACAAACAGGAATCTTTAAATCTTATAGGTAAATACGTAGTTAGGTCTAAAAGTCAACCAGGGAGTAAGAAAAGAAAAGGAAGAGACTGAAATGTTGATATGTACTAATAGAGTACACGAAAAAAATGACAGGTGTGAATTGCTGCTCAATCATTTCAGTCTATAACCACAAATAATTCATTTTTGAACTTTTAAAATGTGTGGAGGGAAATCAATAACCAAGAATCTCTTAAGCTCTGAGGGTAGAAAATAAGGATTTTATTTTATTTGCAATGGCTACACACTTCCTCGTATCCTGATGCATTTATCTTTGTGTTACATATGTGTGTATCACATTCCTCAAGTGCAGATAAAAATGAGAAACTCAACAGCTTCATAGACACTATGCAATGACTGGATTTAGCTTTGCATTCCCCACAACTGTTGACTGACACTTTTTGCAGTCTTTGAGTGTTTATATCCCTGTCTCTTTTGAAATGATTGCACACAGACAGTGCACTGTCACATATCGTAATGGAGAATGTGACAAGCACTCTGGGGCGATAGCTGTCAGACCAATCAAAGCTATGAACAAATGAGAAAGTAATGCTTCAGTAGCCATACAGACTTGAAAGCTTTTATTTTGATATATTTTTTCTATACACCAACAGTACAAAATTTAAGAGATTATCTATGACATCACAAATTATAAATTGTAACATGTTAATTATACAGAGAGTATCTCCTAATCTATTATAAACTGTGGTAATATACTTTGGTATATTTGATATCAGATAAAACATGATGACCTACTAATGAATGACCAAAGAAAATCTTATTTTCACTTGATGCATCAAAAATTATTACTTCTTAAAATAAAGTTTTTAAATGAACTGTATCTTATAGCAAACTTCAATCTTATGCATATAGTTTCATGAATTCAAACTTATTCATACTTGCATGTTTCTTGAATTAAGATATTCAGTATTAACCTCTGTGTCCTGTCTAATGTGTCAAATAATTATTCTTGTTTCTTTGACAGTAATTTACTTTGCCTATTTTTACATTTCACAAAATTGAATGATTAAGCATGTTCTTCTTTTCACTTGGCTTATTGTTTTACATAGTATCTGTGAGAAATTGATAGCATCAGTAGTCCACTTTTATTATTGGGACATTTTCTATCAGTTCTAGTGCCACTAAGTTTTACTCTATTGCTCATTGATAATGTTTTGAACTGTGTCTTATTTCCAATAAATAGTTCAACAAAAAACAAAGATGGGTATAAATTAAACACATAAAATATGTCAACATCATTAGTCATTAGAGAAATGTAAATTAAATAGCATACATTTATAAAAGAATTGACTACACTAAAGTTTTCCAAGGATATAGAATATTGGAATTCACACATACTAGTGTTAGGGATTGAAAATGACACACAGATGCTTTGAGAATAGGAAGTTTCTTAAAAAGTTTAATACACATGATCCATGCATTCACTTCTTAGGCAGATAAACAAAAACAAATGTCCATGGAAAAACTTCTACATGCATGTTCATAATATTATTCATTGTTATAGCCAAAAATCTGACATAAACAAAATGTGCTTTCACTTAGTGTAATAGTATGCAACAGTGAAAAGTAATGGGCAAATACATAAAACAATTATTTCAATAAATCTCAAAATGAGGATACTCACTGAAAGAAATTTGAATAAAATATATGCATATTGTATGATTACACTTACATAACATTATAGAAAATTCAAAGTACACATTGGATAGTACTGTAAATACAATAGTTGATGTTATGGCCTTGGTAGGAAACAAAAAGGGAAAAAAGTATGAGGTGTGATAGATATGTTCAATACCTTGAATTTGACAATGATTTCACAGATATTGATATTTTAAAAGCATAACAAATTGTACACTTAGATATATGTTATTTATTACACAATAATTACTATAAACTATTAAAATAAACAATCTTTTGTTTACATCAATAGGATTGCAAATCATTAATTACACCCATTCCTGCATTTGATACTGGTATGCTTTTGAATTTAAGATATTATGATAGCAGTTGGATTTTAATTTCCCTGCAAAGCCATGTTATTTATGGTGCATTGTTATGCTTATTCTGTTTGAAATACTTATTTATTATTGAAACCCACCAGTCAAAAATCACCAGAAAAAGCATTTATTATAAACCATAATTAGGTTTTTTTTAACTTGCTGCAGTAAGAGGGCCATATACTATGAGAAATCATAAGACTTCTCGATTTTAAAAAGTGTGAGATGTGTGTAAATATTGTATTGTTTTCCTAGTGTAAAAAAAATTGAAAGAATAATAAGATCCAAAATGTACAATAGATATTATGATAATAAATGGGAAAGAAAGTGCTCAAAAGGAAAAAAAAATAACTGGGATAGGAGAAAAGAGAAAAGTAAAAAGAGAAAAGATTATATGTATATAGGTATACAAATATATGTGTATGTATATATATACAAGATAGATAACTATATTACTGACCTCTGTTAGTTCACCAAAAAGAACAGTTTGTGTTTTCATTGTTTGATTGTCTGATCATTAACAATGTGCAATATGTTAACTAGCATTAATTACCTGTTTTTTTTGAAATTCTGTATCATTTCTATCCTTTTTTCTGTTTTGCTTTTTAAAATAAAAAAAGTTTGAGAAGAAATTTCATTATTGGCCTCAGACTTGAGTTTTTTGTGTCCAAGAAAATAAGGCGTTCTTTGGATTAGGTCTTTTCAGAAAGTAGCAGTTTAGTGATTTGATTTGAAAAGAATATTTATGCAAGAAATGAGAAGAATGGAACGTGGCTAAACTTCTATTTGGTAAAACATGAAATGTGATAGGAGAGAAGAGTGTTTGATAATTTTTGTTGTGTTTACTAATTTATTGTTTCTCTCTGCTTGGACATGATTGTGAAGACTCTTTGTTTCACTGCATTACTCTCATACAATGGACTTTTATGGCACTGGTATTATGTGAAATCATTTCCTTTCACAGGACTGACTAAATGCCCAGTTAATAGTACTGAGTTAGTCACCAGTGGGTAATTGTCAACTTGTCATGCTTCTTTTTTCTTATCACATGTTTTTCCAATTTTAAATTGGCACATTTGCCTTTTGATTAAGGACTTGAAAGCAGTACTCATACATTCTGTGTTGGAGACATGA
>RJWM01035531.1:0-18690 GCA_004363535.1 Dasyprocta punctata
TAATAGCAGAGTTAACTATCTAAAGATTAATAAAACTTAATGGTTATAGTGGTAAATATATAAGTGTTTGTGAAATGGAACAGGAGAATGAAAGAAGAAAAATTGAAACAATGAAAGATGAGAGAAAAGTGAGACAAAGGATTCTTATGGTGTAGTAGGATATTAGTGAATAAAAGATGAGAAAAAGAATAAAAGAGGAAAAAAGACAAAATTTAGAGAATAAAAAAATTAAAAGGAAAAGAGAAAAAAAAAGAAGGAAAATAAAAGAAAAAAGAATATTCCCTGAACCCCAATAAACCAGTGAAGAAAAAGAGTAGGAAAAAAGAAAAAGAAAAAGTAAGTTCAAAAAATTTTTTTCTCTGTAGTTTTGAATAACTGGTTTCCTTTTAAGTTCTGCAGTTTTAGAATCCAGAAAGTCATGGTTTTTTTCTACCTAGCTTTATGAGCTGTGGGTTTGTTAGGTGCCCCCTGTTCCAGTGGCCCCTCTGTTCAACCCAGGCTGTGGCAGCCGTCCAAGCCAAGGCTCTCCTTGCTCATGGTGGTGGTAGATGGGAAAGCAGATCAGACCTGAGGTCTGTGCTGGCTGGAGGCAGCAGGACGAGGATTAAAGCATCTTGCTGTACTTAATGCTAGCACTTTCAGACCCGGCCATTTCTGAGTACAACACAAGACAGCCTGGCTTCCCACCATGGAGCACAGGACCTGTGTCCTTCCAACCTGACCTTAAACTTCTCAAGCAGTATATATTTAGCCTGCACCCTCCTTGCAGCTGTGTCCCATGGCTGTCTCTCATCCAGTCACTATGGGAGGGTTATATTGGGAACCCTGGTGTGAAGTTATTATCAGAGTCTCAGTCTTAAATAATCAACTCCTCCCTGAAATAGCCTGTGATTAAGCATTCTCTGGTAATATGGTGTGCACTGCACTGGATTCCCTGTCCAGCTGTTGCCCACCATGTGAAAGGAGTCGCCTTGGAGCAAAACCATATGCTGCTTTTGCAGTTCACAACAACCACAGGCTCCTCCTGAGGCCTGCTTCTCTGGTCTGGTTCACTGTTTCTTCCTGAAGCTTCAAACACTGGAGGATTACCTTGTGTCTGCATAGGCAGGTTCCCATTCCTGGGAGTTGGGGTGCACTTCCAGACTGCTTTGTCCTTTTCTCTGTTCCGTGTTCATTTCTGCCAATGTCTTTGTAGCTTCTAATTTTCTCTTTAGTTCTTTCCTGATTCCTGGAGATCTACTGTTCTGTTTTGTTTTGTCTTTGCCAAGTTGTTATTTTCCAAATACTGGTTTCTGGGTGCTATATTCTTTAGTGGATTAACCCATTCATTCATGAATTAATAGCTGAATGTGCTGTTAGGAGGTAAGACCTGGTTGGAGGAGGTGGGTCATTGGGTAAGACCTAGAAGGATGTATTTTGTCCCTAGCTCATACCCGCCTCTCTGCATGTGTTGAGAAGTTTTCTCTGCCATGTCATCTCTATCTTGGAACCAGCTTGCCATGGACTGAATCTTCTGAAACCACGAGCCAAAATATACCTTTCGTCTTTCAGTTGTGGGTGTCAGGTACTTTATCTGAGTGACAAGAGAGCTGGCAAATAAAATGTCTTGCCACAACTTCAAGTTGAAGATGTGCATAACTGAATACTGTACCTTTTCTTCTCTCTTGTTTTGTGAAGACCGTAATCTAGGTACCTAGTCCCAAAAACCTTACCTGTTTGTCTTCACTTCTTCTGTCTCTTCTTACCAGTATTCCCCAGTTGAGGTCTTTGATGCCTTTTGCCTGGTAGCACTGCAGAAATCTTCTGAACCTTTTTTTCCTCTGCACTCTTCTTCTTAATGAAATATACCTTATATAGTTCTATCAGTATAATTTTCCTAAACTAGCTAACCATTACTCAGAAGTTTTGCTGGTTTTCTCTTGTGTGTGTGTATGTACGTATGTATGTATGTATGTATGTATTTATTTGTTGGTAGTGGGGATCAAACTCACAACCTCACACCTGCCAGACAGGTGCTTACGCTGCTAAGCTAAATCCCCAGCTTCTCTTGTATTTAGAATAAAGTCAGTTGCCAAGCATAGCATAAATCTGATTTAGCTTGCCTCTGGTTTTTGGTCTACTGTTTTCCTGCTTGGCTCCTTGCAGTTTCCAAGTGGCATGCTGCCACTGCCACCATGGCTTTGTTTATGTCATTTCCTCTGCTGTTTCTTGAAATGCCTTTCCTAGTATTTGCCATTATATATATAATTATTTTTTTCCATTATATTTTAAGGTCCACTTCGCATGCTATTTTTTCTACAAAGTACTAGCCTGGCTGTGTATGACCTTCTTGTTTTCTGTACTCTAGCCCTCCAACAGGTGTTTTCCTATAGCCTGTGCCTTCAAATGATTAACTACCCTGTGTTATTTGGTCCTTGTTCATTTTTCAAGCCATACTGAGCTGTTTCTTCTCAGGAATCCTGATTCACCACACAATCCACATAGAATCATTTCTTGTTCCTCAGAGACTGTAAGCTTTTGTGCACACGTCATTTCCCCTGTGTGGCATATCTTCTACTTAGTGTGTTTCAGGGTTTGTGTAGAGCTGGCGGGAGTGGCCTTTGCCTCTGGTTCTGCATAGGCTGCCTCCATCACTTAGATGGCCTCAATCTACTGAGTTCCATGAGCAGTTTGGCAAGTGGAAAGAGTTGGAACTTGAAATTCCATTGAAACTCCGTTTTTCATGTTTATCAGCCATGTGAACTTGGTAAAACTACTCACATTTTTCCAGACCTCTACTTATTACTCTGTAGAATACAGCTAGTACTTAACCTTATAGGACTAATACAAAGTTTGAGTGAGACCCTACATACAAAATGCCTAGCAGATAGCAAGTCTTCAGTACGTGGTGTTAGGGTTGAATGAATGAATGGATGTATAGGGTGGCTGCTGTGGCTTTTCTTTTATGGAATCAGTTGAGGGAAGTGGGGCCAGACTGAGGCAAGGTGCTGAAGGCAGAGCATGGAGGGTATCTTCCTGTGCCTGGGTGACTATTTTGCTACCCACAGATTCTAGTTAGAGTTCAAGAAAAACATCCTCCTGCAGCCAGCTGGTGACTTCTCCCTTGCGGCGCACACAGCATGTTGTGTGCAGCTTTCCAGCATATCGCTCAGTCTGTCCTGCTCCCCACTCTTGCCTCCTCTAGGACGGCTTCTTTACTGTCTCAGAACATGGCTTTGAAAGTGGGGATTGCTACTGCTTCTGGCTCTGTCGTTCTGGATAAAAGATTGACTCCTTCAGCGTGAACAAACAGTCTTTCATGTTCTTCCCCTGCCTGTCTCACCTCATCTTCCGTTATGTTCCATGCAGTGGACATTTGCCATTTTTAGTCCGCTCAGTGTTCAGATTCTTTTTTATATTGGGAAATTGCACGTTCTCGGTGGGGAACAGAACCTGTCTCACATTGAGAAACTGAAAAGTTCAGATCCTCATTTTCCCTGCTCCATGGCATCTAGAACACAGGATGTGACCCAGGCTCTTGGAGACCCACTGCCATGAGTGGCACAGACACCAAGGCCAGCGGCAGTGGCACAGTGGTGGCATCCTCAGTATACCCGTAGTGGCTCCCACCAGACTGTTCTGTGAGTGCTTGTAGCTGCACTTCTGGCTCCTTGCTGCACTTTGGTACTGGCCTACTTTCTGTGCCTTGATTTTCCAGTCCTCATGTTAGATCCCTGTGGTTATGTGTTGTTTTTCCAATAAACTTCTGTTTGGAGGAACCCAAGGTGGTTTCTGTTCCTTGCACTTACTAGGAACCTTGACTATGCCACCCTCCAGGACCAAGAGTCCCATTCACATTAAACTTCCTAAAAGTTCTCAAAACTGACCACAGCTGTTTCCACCCTGAGGCTTTCTCACACTCTTTTACTGTCTCGAACACACTGTATCCCATTCTTGATCTTTTTGACTTTTAAAAAATATTTTATATTAGTGCCTATTAATTTCACAAAATAGTTGGGTCTCAATGTAGTGGGTTTTTAAAATTTATTTATTTATTTATTTATTTATTTTTTTGCGGCACCAGGGATTGAACTCACAACCTCGCGCCTGCCAAGGCTGGCACTTAAGGCACTGAGCCAAACTCCCGGCCCTGGTTTTTTGAGGCAGGGTCGCATTATGTAGCTCAGGCCAGCGTTGCGCTTAAAATTTATTTTTATTTATTTTATTTTTACTTATTTTTTGGAGGCAAGATTTTGCTGTGCATTCAGGTTGGCCTTGAACTCACAGTGATCCTCCTGCCTCAGCCTCCTGAGTGCTGGAATTACAAGCGTGCACCACCGTGCCCAGTGGGTTTCAATGTAGCGTTTTTATATGTGCATGTAGGTCTTCTCTCTTACCCCTACAGGCACTGCCTCCCTCATTGGTTTCTTCTAACAGTGCCCTTCTACTTTCATGCTTTTCTAAAAGAAATGTCACATATTAGGGGAAATATGTGCTCCTTGTCTGTCTGAGTCTGGCTTAGTTTGTTTAACATGATTGCTAGTTCCATTTTCCTACAAGTGACATAATTTCATTCCGTTTAGCTGAGTAATTCTCCATTGTGTGTGTATACCACACTTTATCCATTCATCCATTGGTTCCGTATCTTAGCTGTTGAGAATTGTACTGCAGTAAACACGGGCATGCAGGTATCCCTGTAGTGTGCTGACTTTACTTCCTTTGGGTGTATACCAGAGAGTGGGATAGCTGAGTCATGTGGTAGTTCTGTTTTTTTTGAGGAAACATCCACAGTGGCTCTACTAATTTGCATTCCCACTGGCAGTGTAGAAGGGTTCTTTTCCCTCACATCCTTGTTAGCATTTACTGTTTTTATATTTTTGAAGATTTTTATTGTTTTTTTAAAAATAGTTTTGCTTTGCATTGCCCTAATGGCTAAAGATATTGAACTTTGTTTTTTATTTTTTATTTTTTTTATTGGCACCAGGGATCAAACTCACAACCTCACACCTGCCAGGCAGGTGCTTAGGCCACTGAGCTAAATTCCCAGCCCTATTGCTTGAGACAGGGTCTCACTGTGCAGTTCAGGCTGGCCTTGAACTCACTTTGTAGCCCAGGCTGGTCTTGAACTCACAGTGATCCTCCTGCCTTGGCTAAAGGCATGTGCCACCACACCCGGCACTGAACATTTTTCATATGGACATCAGTACTTCCTTTTTTTTTTTTTTTTTTTTTTCGTATTGGGAATTGAACTCAGTACCTTGCACTTGCCAGGCAGGCACTTATGCTGCTGAGCTATATCCCTGGCCCATCTGTACTTCTTTTGAGAAGTGTCTGTTTAATTCCTTTGCCTTTTTATTGATTGGGCTATTTTTTTGTTGTTGTTGTTTTTCTCTAGCTCTTTATATATTCCAGATATTATTCTTTATTGGAAGAGTGGCTGGGAAACATTTTCTCCCATTTATAGATGATCTCGTCACTGTATTGGTTGTTTGTTTCCTTGTTGTGAGGAAACTTTAATTTTTTTTTTTTTGGAAACTTTAATTTGATGTAGTCCTGTTTGTTGATTTCTGCTATTATTTCCTATGCTGTGAAGTCCATTTTAGTAAGTCGTTGTCTTTGCCTATGATTTCAGTTGTTTCTCCTGTTTTCTTGTAGAATTTCCAAGGTTTCAAGTGTTACACATGGGTCTTTCACTCACTTTAAATTGAGTTTTTTTGCGTGGTGGCACACGCCTTTAATCCCAGCACTCGGGAGGCTGAGGTAGGCGGAGCGTTGTGAGTTCGAGGCCGGCTTGGGCTACAACGCTAGCGTAAGGCCGGCCTGAGCTACATAGTGCGACCCTGCCTCAAAAAATCAGGGCTGGGAGTTTGGCTCAGTGCCTTAAGTGCCTGCCCTGGCAAGCGCGAGGTTGTGAGTTCAATCCCTGGTGCCGCAAAAAAATAAATAAATAAATAAATAAATAAATAAATAAATAAATTGAGTTTTTGTGCAGTGTGAGAGAGAGGGATCTAGTTTGAGTCTTCTGCATAGGGACATCCGGTTTGCTCAGCACCATATGTCTTTTCTCCAATGTATGTTTTTGGTCACTTTGTCCAAAATCAGGTGGCTGTCGTTGCAGGGGTCTGTTTCTGTGTTCCTGCATCTATTCCATTGGTCTGTGTGTCTATTTTTCTGCCAGTCCCATGGTGTTTCTGTTCTATGGCGTTGAAGTCTCATTTGAAACTGGGTATTGTGACACTTCTAGCCTTGCTCATTTTTCTCAGGATTGCTTTGGCATTCTTTCTGGGTTTTTCGTGTTTCTATAAAAATTTTAGGTTTGTTTTTTCTAATTCTGTGAAGAATGTCATTGGAATTTTGATGAAGATTGCATTGAATTTGTAGATCATCTCCAGCAATGTGTCCATTTTAACAATATTAATTCAGCTAATCCAGAATTAGTGGATGGCCTTTCCATCTTCTAGGGTTTTTTTTTTTTCCCTCCAATATTTTTCTTTAGTGTTCTGTAATTTTCATTGTTAGAGGTCTTTCACTTCCTTGGTTAAGCTAATTCACAGTTTTTAAAAAAGTCATTGTGAATGGAATTGTTTTTCTGATTTTTTTCTGAGCTAACTCACTATTGGTATATAGAAAAGCTGTTGTTTTCTAATGTTGATTTTTGCATTCTGATGTTTTGCTGACTATCAGTTCTAAAAATCTTTTGGTGGACTCTTTAGGAACTTCTAAGTATAGAATCATATCATCTGCAAATAAGAATAATTTGACTTTTGCCTTTCCTAGTTGAAGCCCTTTTATTTTTTCTATCTAATTGCTCCAGCTAAAATTTCAATTACTGTATTGAACAGGAGTGGTGAGAATAGATGTTCTTGTCTTGTTCCTGATTTTAGGGGAAACACTTTCAGATATTGTGCCTGACTCTTGAAAGTCGTTCAGGACTTAGCTCTGTTGCTATGCCATTCTTTCTACAAGTGTTCACCCCTATTTTAAGATTGGATTAGTACCTCAGTGTTCCTACAGAATTCTCTGCTTATCTTTATTGTAGTACTTGTCACACAGTGCTATACCATGTTTCCCTGAAAAGAAGACCTACCTGGAAAATAATCAGCCCTGAATACTAAAGATCAAAAGTACCAGTGCCAGCCACGTGTGGTGACGCACTCCTGTAACCCCAGCACTTGGGAGGCTGAGGCAGGAGGATTACTATGAGTTTGAGGCCAGCCTGCACTATATAACAAGACCCTGTCTCTCTCGGGGAGAGAGAGAAAGAGACAGAGACAGAGAGAGAAGAAAGAGGGAGAAAGAGAACAAACCAGCCCTAGTCAGCTATTGTTGCCTCACCTGCCTCACAGAGTAGCCACTGAGCAAGAGAACAGTAGATACTGAACGAATGAATGGCAAAACTGTCTTTTTAGAATTTCAGAGGAGAAGGTATCTTCTTTGACCATACAGGTACAGATGAGGTAAAGATGTATGTAGTGTGTAATGAGAAACTGTCATTTTCGGCTCCCTCTGTGACCCAGCATTGGTAGCCCCTTTGGAAGATACTGTGTACTCATGAAAAAGTAACTGTTTGACAGGTCAGTATCTGGCCTGTTACAGATATGAACAGACACTGCATCCGTGTCAGGCTGATACAAAGTGCTTAGCTGAACACTGGAGTGTAGCATCAGAGCAAATATGTGGAGTACGGCTGTTGGCTAATTGGATTGATTAACGTGGCAGCCAAAGACTTCTTTCTGCTTCTGTTTTACTTGGCTTATCTACTCCTTGTTTTGGATTGATTCATTGGAGTTTTTTCTCATTCTTTTTTAGGTCCAAGACAACTTTGACAAGATTGAATTCAATAGGATGTGTTGGACCCTTTGTGTCAAAAAAAACCTCACAAAGAGTCCTCTGCTCATTGTAGAAGAAGATGCATTTAAAATATGGGTTATTTTCAACTTTTTATCTGAGGACAAGTACCCATTAATTATTGTGCCGGAAGAGGTAAGGCGTGGCTCTGGGGAATTTTTTACATGGTCATCTTGGCAATGAATAGAACTGGCTTGGAAGTGTTTGTGCTGATTCAGTGTAGGTGTGGAAGGAGATCCTTGACTAGTGCTTTTGGGTGAGAGGCGAAGTAGCCTGAACCTAGAAAAACCCCACACTTAGTGATTTGCAGGATAGGAGCTCACCTGTCTAAATTGATATAAGTGATCCATTTTCATGTCCCAAGAGCTTTGTTCATTACAAATCACAATGTAATTTTCTTTTTACTTTTGCATGTTAGCAAAACCATTAAAACTGAGGTAACTGTAGTGGCACACATCTGTAATTCTAGCACTCTGAGAGGCTGAGGCAGAAGGATTCCAAGTTTGACCCCAGCCTGGGCAAGTTAGTGAGACTGTGTCTCAGAATGAAAAACAAACAAGGCTAAGGATGTAGCTCAGTGCAAGAGCCCTGGTTTAATCCCCAGTATTGGGGGGAAAAATGACTGAATCATGCAGCAGTACTGTCTGGCTAACACATAAAATCCAGAATGTTCTCAAGGCTGTTTTATGGAGTAAATACCACTTTTGTTTTAAAGTCCAGAGTGATGATTTTTTACTGGACTTTTAAAAGTAAATGAAAAGTGAAGCTGGGTGTGGTGGCTCAGGCCTTTAATCCCAGCACTCTGGAGGCTGAGGTAGGAGGAGCATTGTGAGTTCGAGACCGGCTTGGGCTACAACGTGAGCACAAGGCTGCCCTGAACTACATAGTGTGACCCTGTCTCAAAAAAACTAGGGCCTGCCTGGCAGGTGGGAGGTTGTGAGTTTGATCTCCAGTGCCACAAAAAACAAAACAAAACAAAAAAACAAATGAAAAGTGAGAACTGTTTGTTTTATTCTGGATATTTTCTTTAAGATCCCAAAGAGGGGAAAAGTAGAAGAAAGGTTTCTATGCTGTCTTACTGCACTAAAATGTTATACGTGTAACTCATGCTTATTACAGTAAAATATTTGGAAAAGAGTAATAATGTACAAAATTAAAATCAGTTGTAGTACCACTTAAAAAAGTCACCTGTAACCCCTTAACTTTGGATAAATTATTTAAACTCTTCAGTTTTAATTTCCTCGTCTAATAATAGTGTTTATACTAACAGTTGTGAGGCTCTTTATTTATTTTTATTTATTTATTTATTTATTTTCTGTGGCACCGGGGATCAAACTCATAGTCTCTCACCTACCAGGTAGGCGCTTAAGCCGCTGAACCAAACTCCTGGGCCTTGTTTTTCAAGGCAGGGTCGCACTATGTAATTCAGGTAGTCCTTGCGCTGGCATTGTAGCCCAAGCCGGCCTCGAACTCACAACGCTCCACTTACCTCAGCCTCTAGGCTCTTCATTTAAAAGGACTTAGTTCAGTGCTTAGCGTGTAATATGCACTCAGTAAGTGTGTTGACACCTCTAATACTTTTACTGCATACATTTTTGTGCGCTCTGCTTATTTCCTTAAGTAAATTCCCAGTAGTGGAATTCTGAATCCTAAGCAATGTTCGTTTAAGATATTAAATGAGGAAGGCGCGGTTGCTCTTCAGAAAGGCTGTACCAATTCATACATCTGACAGAAGTGGTTGTGGGTGCCTGCTTTTACCGTCCTGCCAATATGGAGTCTGTGACTTACATGGTTCATGTTTGTATTAGTGGAACAGCTGAAATCTGTTTAAATATGTACGGTACACTGCAATATTTTATTTAAAATCATCCAACATTTATTGACTGCCAACAATAAATGAGGCACCAAGGGGAATACAAAGTGAAAATTACTTCCTGTCTTCAGGAAAATTACCGTCTACTGAGGAGAAATAGAAGTTAGGTGAAACATAAAACAAAACAGACCACCTGTTCTAAAAAAGATGCAGATGTTTCCAGCTTAGGAAGTAACGGATCAGAGAAGTCTTTTAAAGAGGGGCAGTATAATGTAGTGGTTAAAAGAAGGTTCTTAAACTTTGAAGTCACCAGCTAGACTGTAAATATTTGAGGCTTTGTGGGCTTTCAGGGCTGTGCTGTCTGTCAGAAATACTCAGCCTGGCTGTTGTATGGAAGCGGTCACAGACAGTATGTAACTGTGTCTCAGTAGGGCTTTCATTTATAGATGTTGAAATTTGAATTTCATATAATTTTCATGGGTCATTAAATATGATTTTGATTTTTTTTCACCAACCATTTAGAAATTTAGAAACTAGTCTTAGGTCGTGGGTGTAAAATGAGCCCGATTTGACTGGGGTTGTAACTTGTTGCACGTTGGTTAGGAGAAAGGCTCTGAGGTCAGATTTCCTGGGTTTGGATTCTGGCTCCATCATTGTCCACTATGGCATGACCTTTAGCGAATTTACTTACACTGCAGTTTCCTCAACTAGAAAATAAGGCTAACATCAGTATCTTCTTTCAGTGTTCTTCTGAGGACTGTATGAAAAGAATGCCTGGTCCTTAGAAAGTGGTCGTTGGGTTAGCTGTCCCGTTTATGGAGAAGTGGAACTTGTACTGGGTATGAGAGGATGGAAGGGTTTTGATTAGTGGAGAAGCCAGAGGAGAAGAATTCTGGATGGAAAAGAACACAACAAGTTGGTTAGACAGGAAGGAAGAGACTGAAGTGGGAGTTGTGAGAGCCAAGGACAGAACCTTGGGACTGTTTCTGTAGCAGGAGGAGGAAGTGGGTTTGGTAAAGGAAGCTGAATTGAGCAGGCTGTGAGACAGGCAGAGAGCCGGGATAGCGCTGAGTTATGGGTGCCAAAGAAACTGAAAGCTGCGAGTAGCAGAAAGGTGGTTACTGGCATTACATGCTACAGAACAGTGAGGTGATGGTAAGAAGGTGCCATTGGATTTAATGATTAGATGATCATTGATATTCAAGGAGAAGACAATTTTACGGTAGTAGTAGGAGCAGCTTCTTAGTGTTATATAATGATAAGTGTTGTATTATTTGTTCATATGTATTAAAGGGGAAATAAAAAGAGAAGACATGTTCTGGAATTTTTGTCCAGAGAAATTGTCCAGCTTAGTACAGAGACAAGAAGGGAATGAAAGCCAGATGTTGTGGCACTCGCCTGTAATCCAACCACTCTGAGAGCCTGAGGCAGAAAGATTTCAAGTTCGAATCCACGCTGATCAACTTAGCAAGTTGTCAGAATTTAAGAAAGAGTTGGGGATATAGCTCAATGCAGAGGTCCTAGGTTCAATTCCCAATACTGCCAAAAAAGGGGTGGTGGTGGTAAATACATAGATATAGAAAAAGACATACCAGTGGGATTTTTAAATTGTGGCTGATGCTTAGAAGAATTATGTAAACAAGATTCCCAGTATCTTTTTGCATGACGTTTTGTAGTTGCATTCAGTATTCCAAATTTATTTGTGTTTTTTGAAACTGGAAGTGGAATGGGCCTATTACCCTTGGTGTTTTGGTGTTTTTTTCTATCACTAAAACATTCATGGTGGATTTAAAAGTGATCTTGTCCTGACTTCAGAATTAGTGATTAGCAAGAGAACTTAGTTTATCCCTCAATGTGGCAGCACTTGCTTGGTGGGGGACTTGTCATGGGTTTTTAGTTGCTACGGAGCTTCAGCCATGAAGGGAACCAGTCAGCATTGGCTTCCTGACCGCTCTGCCTAAGAAATTCAAGATTTCTGTCCCAGGTGGCCTGAAGGATGGGACCCACGTAGGCCTTGAGGTGCACCGTGACTCTGACTCATCCGTGCAGCCCCGAGTGTGGGCTGCTGGGGCGCGCTGATATTGACCTCACAGGCTGGCATGCGGGTCTGGTCCTCTTTCAGTGGCTGTGGAGGAAAGAGCACCCTCTCTTTGATTCACTAGAGTAGCAGGCGGCCTCCCTCGTCCTGTTACTGTTTGGACTGACTTTGTGCTGTGATGGCCTTAACTGCCTCAGCGTTTCTTCTCCTTAGAAGTAGAGTTAGAGTGAGCCCTGGGGTTGCGTGGCTGCTGAACCGGCCTCCTGAGGCTGTGCACATGGACTTGTGCTCACTGAGCTCTTGGCGTGTCATCATCTGGCATCTCACCCAAGTTTGCTCTGTATTGTGGAAGACACATCCTGTTAGACTTTGCTTCCTTTCAAAATAATTCAATAGTGTTTAAAAAACTGTATTGAACTAGTTCTATACTCACAGATTTTAATAAAACTAATATAAAAACATGCATTTAACAAGTAAATTTTGAAAAATAATGTCTTAATTTGTCTTGAGTGTATACCTTAGTTTAACTTGAAATCCTTCCAACAGTTTTTAGGCCTTACAAATTTAAAGTAATTTTTATGTTTCCTATAAGCCACCTGCCATAATGACAATTTGTAGTTTTTAAACCCAGAGTGTTTAAGGAGGACTAAATTTCAGTTATTTACTATATGAGATATAACTGTGGCAGCTGAATGAATAACATTAAGTGGTACACATAATGAATTTGCATTTGATTCAGTTTTCCATCACCCAGAAAACAGTGTCCAGGAAGTTAAGTAAATACTTAAATGACTTAATATGGTAAAGTTAAGATATTTTTGTTACACAGATTTCAAGAAATAGTATGTTTCCAAATGAGTTGCTTCCGTAATTTTCTTCAGATGATATTCCTGAAAATATGTGTCTGTATAGTTTTTATTTAGTTTTCATTTTCCATAGAAGCAAGAATAAAACAAGATGTGTCACCTGTAGACTTAGAAGAATTGCCTTGATGTACTGAAAAAATCAAACCTGGAGTAGTTTTAAGTGACTGTTAATGAAATAAATCCTGAATTGTTGTTAATGCCAATAAATAGCCCTTTTAATGATGACAGGGAAAGCACTTTTAATATAACAAATCTTTGAGCTGAAGGCCTAGAAAATCACATGCAACTTGCCAGTTTATTCTTTGTTATTTTTGGTGCAGCTTGCTTGGAAGGAGGAAGTAAGCTGCTTCCTGAAACTGAATGAGCTCTTAGAATTGATGCAGGCCACAGGAGACTACGGGGCGGCGCGTGATGTTTTACTGAGTATAACTGAATAGTGGAGATCGGGAATGTTTGTCTCTGGTTGCCACAATATAGTAAATCAAAAAGTCCTTAAGTTACTGGGTTATGATAAGTGTATGCATCTAGATTCGCTGGTTGTCCGGCACAGTCGCTGGAGTGCTGAGCAGATGGAGCCTGGCACGGCAGCCTCACAAGGGTTTGGGGCACCTTCAGCAGAATCGGGGTGTACCTGGGAAGCCGCGGCGAGCTGAGCTGGTGACTAACAGGCACTTTCTGAATCACAAACATCCTTCCAGTCACCTGATCTGGAAGGGGGAACTGAAGGTTGGAGTGTGAGGGGCCTGACTGTATTCGAGGAGGCAGAGCTAAGGCTGTTTCCTGCCTTGTGCGCATGGTCAGTGGGCCATGCCGCCTGGCCACACCCTTCGCAGTCTGTCGTCCTGTACAGACGTGGCCGCGCACGTGGACTTAGGCCTTGCCACTAGCTCTTCTCCTTGTGTTTGTGCTGCTTGTACCCCAGACTGCAACCAGACAGCTGGGACCCTTCTTTTTGCTGTCCTTAGGGAGCTTGAACTTCATGTTACTGGCCCTTGAGGGATTATTTATCTTAGTGTGTTTTGACTTTTTTTTTTGTCTTTTTGAGACAGGGTCTCCCTATGCAGTTCAGGCTGGACTTCAGCTCGCTTTGTAGCACAGGCTGGCCTCAAAGGATCCTCTTTCCTCTGCCTCCCGCGTGCTAGGATCACAGGCATGCCTCACCACGCCTGGCTTTCTTTTGACTTTTTTTGTCTCTCTTCAGTGTCTTGATTTTAATATTTTTCTTTCTCTTATCTTTTCTGACCCCTTTTCTATTTCTCTCTTTCCTCCCATCTTTTTAACCATTTCCCTTTTGTCTCTTTTACTCTTTATTTTTTTACTTCTGTTTAAGAGCCAAAACTACTGTAATAAGTAAGGTGTCTTAACAAGAGAGAGGAAAGACCTAAGTGTTTTCCCCACAAGTAAACATTTTTTTGAGTACCTATATGTGCTTTTTTAGGGTATAGAGTAATCTTTGTTATAAAGGAGTTTGTGTCTTATTGAATTAAATCAAAGAACTATTGATACTTTCTAAAATTGTGATATTTCATGAGTGTACATTTCTTTGGATATATGTATTTCCATTTTCATTCTGTTAAAATGTATTATGTCACAAACAATGCAATACCCTGGGAGGCTGAGGCAGGAGTATTGCTGCAACTTTGAGGACAGCCTGGGCTACAAAGTGAGTCCGAGGCCAGCCTGAATTGTGTAAACGAAACTCTGTCTCAAAAAAGACAAAGACAAAAACAAAAAAACCTACCAAAACCAAACCAAAACAAAACAAAACACAAAAACAATGGTATAACCAAATTAATGGAAATACACAGAAGGAAAAAGAAAAAAGAACTCAACCATATTTGTAATAAAACTTGTTCTTTCTGTGCTCTTTGACAAATAGTCAAAATATTTAGATAATCTTTATGCAGTAGAAATCATAGGTAAATTTAATTTTGTATTATTCGTCACTTTGTTATTTCATAAATGCTTTGTTAAATGCAATTTTAAGTGAATCATATTGCATGCATTGGTAACATTAGTGGGAGTACCTGTTATATGCCAAGCATTATGCAAATCAGTTTTTCCCTTTTATCCCTATCGTAGTTCTACATGATGAGTACCGGGAATCAAACTCACAGCCTCACACCTGCCAGACAGGTGCTTAAGCTGTTGAGCCAAACTCCCAGCCCTAGTTTTTTGAGGCAGGGTCGCACTATGTAGCTCAGGCTGGCTTTGCGCTCACGTTGTAGCCCAAGCCGGCCTCGAACTCACAACGCTCCGCCTACCTCAGCCTCCGAGTGCTGCGATGAAAGGCGTGAGCCACCACGCCTGGCTTACATGATGAGTATTGTCATGCCCTTTTCATAGATGAAAAAATGGAGGCTTGATTCATTTTGCTTAGTGGATATTAGTTGAGTGCTAGCTACTGTGTTTTAGCTACCTTGCTGATCTCTGGGAATTCAAAGATGAGTGGGATGTGGTCCTCCCTAGAAGGAGTTCAGGGGATGGTAGAAAAGCAAGTGACTAAAAATATGATTTCAGTTCACTTTCGAGATGCTGAGTGCAGTGACAAAGAAGGCGGCTGGCGGAGAATGCTGGCCCTGGGTTAGGGTTGGCCGGGGCGGTTCACTCAGCAGTGCTTCCCAGACTCCAGTGTGGGCGCAGCTGCTTGAGGTGCTTGTTGAAATGCAGCTTCTGCTTGGGGTCCCTGCTGGGGTCCGAGAGTCTTCGTTTCTGAGTAGGTATATCCTCAAGGATGTAGGAATTGAGAGGTGGAGAAATGGGAAAACGTTAGTTTTAGACAGAAGAGTAACGTGGGAGAAAACATAAAAACAGTGTGCTAAATGGGAAAACCACTTGCAGTCTGTGGCAACTTGCTGGCTAAATCCAGCCCACAGCCTATTTTTGTACAGCCGCTGTGCTAAGAATAGTTTTTACATTTTTAAAGGTTTTTTTTCTTTTAAAGAATATGTACTAGAAATAGACGGAGTCCAAATATTTACTATTCAACCTTTCATAGTAAAAGCTTGCAACCCCTAATCCATGATATTGGTGGTGAGGCGGTGTAGGCCAGGGGTTGATTTCGCAGGGTGCAGAGAGCGTGCTCTGTATCTTTGGAGGGATGGGGAGCCAGGAGAGGCTTTAGGGAAGTATAGGCTCAAATTGTGTTTTGAAAATGCCCTTTGTCAGAATGGAGGTAAAAGGCGGGCAGCACTGGAGGCAAGAGTACCAAGAGGAGGCCCACGCCAGGGCAGATGGATGGACAGATTTAAGAACTTCTGGGGTAAAGTTTTTAATTTTTTCTTGATTGCAACCCATAGGAAGATAAACAAACATTTTATTTCAGGACCTGGCACACACAACGCAAAGTTTATCACAAAACAGTATTTGTCTTTTGTAATTGAAGTTGAATATTTTTCATTCCATTTCAGAAAATTCTGGTTACTGCCCACTATATTGGCTTCATAGTGAGCCGTAACCCACAGGGGTTGAAAAACACTCATCTAGGGAAGTAGCATCTGCAAGTTTTTGTCGGTGGTTTGATGTGAAGGGCGGAGAGCAATAATCTCAGTTTAGGGAAATACATGAATGCTGTTTCTCCCAGCTGAAACCAGTAACAAAGGAGAAAACATTTGGAAGGTAGAGATGGTTTATTAATTTTTGTTTTTTTAGGGCTGGGTTTAGCTCAGTGGCACCAGCACCTGCTTGGCAGATGTAAGGTCGTGAGTCCGGTCCCCAGTACTCCCCCCACCAAAATTCTTGTTTTTATTTTGACATTTAAAATAGTCACAGATGGAACATTCATTGGTACTTCCGTGGCAGATGAGCTGAACACAGTGTGCAAGCATTCCTCAATTATGGAAGTATAATTTGTGACTATGTGTTCGCTTACAGTACAGTTTATGTGGGAAATGGCTTTAAAAAAACTTGGACTTTTCACTGCACTAATAATTTCCATAAAAAGTGAGCCACAAATTCAGGAAAGATACCTAAATTTTAGTAATGTTTTATTTTAAAGATAGTAAAATTCAACAAAACATAACAGAACAAAGTCAATCAAAACAAAGCAGTAGACCTAGTACAGAACTTCAAAGAAAGATACTATGAAAACAATAGCTACTACAGTATATCTTGCCATCTTCAGAATAGTTGACCATTCCAACAGGTATAGTAAAATTAAACCAAAAACAAAGCACAATAAAACCAATAAAAACAGAATATAAAATAAAGCAAAAAAAAAATTAATCAGAATAAAGCAAAACAATGAGAACAATATTGGGCCTCGAAGACAAGTCAGAAGAGAATCCCCATATTTGCTACATTGCCTACTGTCATCTTCCCAAGAGATGCTTAGGCTGCTGGCCCCAGGCCTGCAAAATCAGCCAAACAATATTTAGTTGCTTTATGTACCTTAGTTGCTATCAACTTAGATAGTCCTCCGAACCAGCAGGTTGCTTATGGGGGCGGCGGGGGATGTCCTTGATTCTTAGCGCATGAGCTGGTAGGTGTACAGGAGGCACATCTTTCTCTCCCTGGAGTCCTCACTGGTGGCGCACTCCACCACGCCTGGCTAAAATTTCAAATATTTATAGTACTCTCTTAACACACCTCTGTCAGGCACACTTACGTTGATATTCAATTCTTTCTTTTTTCTCCTCTGTAGGAGTTACTCATTTTTTTTAACATGCTAAGTTAGCGCTATAGGATTCCCAGGGCTTTTTTTTTTTTTTTTTTTTTTAAGAAAATAAGACATTAACTTTTCACTCAGTATTACTGCCTCATTGTTTTGTTTAACTGCTATTATTTCAACAAGCTGTTGTGGTGGTGCACGCCTTTAATCCCAGGACTTGGGAGGCTGAGGGAGGTGGAGTGTTGTGAGTTCAAGACCAGCTTGGGCTAGAAGGTGAGTAAAGCCGACCTGAGCTACGTAGTGCGACCCTGTCTCAAGAAAAATAGGGCTGGGAGTTTGACTCAGTGGCCTAAGCACCTGCCTGCCAGGCATGAGGTTGTGAATTTGATCCCTGGTACCACAAAAACAAACAAAAAACAACTGCTATTATTTCAACAGCAGCATTTTCTAATTTTATATACAGGCATGATGTTTCAGGATTTAATAAGTTTTTCCAGCTCAGACTGGAAATTCAACCATTATTTACAGCACTGCTAGTATTCTAATGGGCACAGCATGAGTTAAGAACAGTAATTGGTTTATGTAGGAAATGTGTAGGCTGGGGAATAACGTACACGTTGTACTTTGAGATGTTTATTTAATCTAACACTTGCATGTTGTTTCAGTAAGATTAATGTTCTGAGTATTTTGAAATATCCAACAGAGGAATCAGATCACAGAACTAGCTTTTGTATTTGCAGTTTGCTTTGTTCTGTATACAAATATATTACAAAAGGTTATAGGTTTTTGATTGTTTTTCTTATTCTCGGCTCAAAGAAAACCATTGGCATTTTATTCACACCCTTCTCCTTGATAAGAGGAGATATTTTAAAGAAACATACTTTTGGAAAGGTAAAGAATATTTCCTAAGCTGACCATATCAGTGTAAATAACATAAATGCATATCTGTGTTAATATTTTTTTAAACCTGTATTAAATTTTTTTTGAACTGGAAAATAATTTTCTTAAACATTTTTTACAGATTGAATACCTACTTAAGAAACTTACAGAAGCTATGGGAGGAGGCTGGCAGAAAGAACAATTTGAAGATTATAAAGTCAACTTTGATGATAATAAAGAGGGCCTTTCCGCGTGGGAACTCATTGAGCTGATTGGAAATGGACAGTTTAGCAAGGGCATGGACCGGCAGACGGTGTCTATGGCAATTAATGAAGTCTTTAATGAGCTTATATTAGATGTTTTAAAACAGGTAAGAGTCCTGTAACATTGTGTTTTTCCTCTTTAGAATTTGATGTTTGAAATAAAATAATATTTTTGCTATAAAGATGGTATCAAGCCGGGCGTGGTGGCACACGCCTTTAATCCCAGCACTCGGGAGGCTGAGGTAGGTGGAGCGTTGTGAGTTCGAGGCCGGCTTGGGCTACAACGCGAGCGCAAGGCCGGCCTGAGCTACATAGTGCGACCCTGCCTCAAAAAACCAGGGCTGGGGAGTTTGGCTCAGCGGCTTAAGCGCCTGCCCTGGCAGGCGCAAGGTTGT
>RJWM01035532.1:0-18858 GCA_004363535.1 Dasyprocta punctata
TATGTAAGATAACTAAAAAGAACACTGCTCAATGTATTCGTTATTGAGAGGGAACAATTAATACTCATATGATTGGATCAATCTTGCATGTCTATATCTGTTAATGTAAGAAACCATTTTAAAGATAACGATGCGCAAATTGCAACCATTGTCAAGCTTCTATCTTCCGGTTTTGTAAACCTTCAATGTTGTGTATTTACTCTAGTTGTTTGCTTGTCTCTTTTGCTTGTTGTTTTTACTATATATGTCGTTTTTTTGTTGTTGTTGTTGTAGTTTTTGTTTGTTTTGTTTTTCTTCGCTCAAATAAAATTTAAAAAAAAAAAGAAAATTCTGAGGTAATCTAAACGAGACACTAAAAAGAAAAACAAAAATTTAAATAGAAAAGATAGAGTGAATAAAACATCAATTAGATTTTGATGTGAATGTCAATATCACATTAATTTATCTAATTACTATAATTGAAATCTTGACATTCTTGTATTGGATTTTAAAAAAGATCAAAGGTTCAGCATTATATTCTCTGTAAGACTTTGTACATGAATTAAGTATCTTTCAAATATTAAAAAATGAAAGTTTAAACATTAAAAGTATCCATTTGCAGTACCAGCAGAACAGGCATTCTTCTCATATGCTTGTAAGGGACTCAAGACATACACCATAAGGCCAGATGTGGATGTGCACACCTATAAACCTAGTGCTTTGGACGCCAAGGCAGGAGAATTGCTGGAGATTTGGAGGTCAACCTTGGCTACATCAGAAGGGCATGTCAGAAGAGGCAGGGGTGTACATCATAAGTAAAGAAGAAAGCACTGGAGGTAAAAGAATCATAGTCACAAAATAGCACTAATAACACAAAAACTAGGATTTCATAACCAAAAGATACTTTATGGCTCTCCATTATGAAGTATTCAACTATACTGTCCTGTTCAATGCTGATTTGTCTGTGGATACCAAATTTCACAGTCTTTTTCTTTACATTTCATAGGTAGCTACCAGCTGTGCTTCTTTATTACAATAAACTTTCATCTATTTTCACTTTAAAAGTTATCTCTTTTATCTCCCATACATTTCTAATTTTTTTTTCAGTTTTTTGAAGCAGAGTCTCACTATGTAGTTCAGGCTGGCTTTGAGCTCACTTTGTAGCCCAGGCTGGTCTTGAACTTGCAACAATCCTCTTGCCTCAGCCTCCTGAGTGCTGGGATTACAGGCATGCACCACCATGCCCAGCTCATTACATTTCTAAATCTCACATAAAAAATTCACATCATTCAAGAAAGAACTCCAAGTAAAATGGAAATTATTTGAAATCAATGAAAATGAAGCTAAACAATTTTTATGAGTTGCAATTGTATTTGTTCTTTGATATTCTTAGAACTAAATACTTGCGTCACATCTGAAAAATATGTCTTCCATAAATTATCTAAATTCAAATGCTATAAAAATGGGCAAATCATCAGGAAACAATTTAAGTATATGGGAGTAAACAATAAATAAAATACAGAGAAAATTGAAAACCTGAACATATATATAAAAACATTAAGTCATTTTTCTTGCTATAACAACGATAACATTATATAGTCTGATTCATTTATTATCCATTTACATTTAGGTATTCATGCCAATAAAGTACAATTAAACTGTATTTATCTATTTTTCTCTTTTCTAAAATAAATATTCATTTAGTAACTGAAATTATAGAAAAGTATATTCATTCATAAACAGTATATCTTAATGCTTCAGGTTTTATAAGTCTTAAACTATATAGTTAATTGACTTGAAGAGACAAAACATAAATACCTATACCATATCAAAGTAATAAATACACACTTTAAGTAAGTACTTTTTTCTTAGAAATTATATTTCTAGGATTAATATATAGTAATTTTGTCAAGTCTTAAATACATCTATATTCTAAGGCAGGCTATAATTTGTAGCCTTGTTGTAGTCTAAATTTGTTTACCTATTGCTGGTGAGAAGCTTAAAACATATTGTTTCCATATAAATATATAAAAATGGTTAAGTACCTGAACAACCTTTCATGTTGTTTCATTCTATAGAGAAAATACTAAATTTTAAAATAAAATGGTTATAAAACTACAATCAAGATAATATTTTTCCTGGAAAAATTATGTAAAAGTCAAACATTTCTAAGGATTTCTGGTTAAATTATCCTTTAACACACTCTTATCCATGGAGTTCTGTGAATTTAACACTTATTCCTTTCTTGTCAACACTGGTCAGAAGAATTGTATAGAAATACTATTACTAAAGTAGAAATGAGAAAATGAGCATCATTACTAATTCCATAATTATTAAAGTGATAGCAAAGGGATACTATGACTAATAGCATGCCACAGATTTAATATCTTAATGAAATGAAACACTTTCTTGAAAGATTGAATCACCAGCCATGTGCCAGCTGCTGCTGGAGTGGGGACAGCCACACCCAAGTCTCTCTCTGTGAGTCTGTGCCATTAGCGAACTGTGTTAGGGAGAGATCCAGGCCTTACCAGGAAGGAATTCTGGCCAGGAAACCATATCATTTTGATTGTTTTGTTGGGTTGGATTTTATTCTCTTTTGTTTTGTTTGATTATGTTAAATCTGATGACATAAGCAGCTATTTGAAAGATAACAAGACATATTATAGTAACCATTTTGAAATTACTAGTGGCTTGTTTTTAAGTCCTTTATTGCATTCGCTGTTTTGGTTTTATTATTTCTATTCTAGTCTGTTCAATTCTTACTGTGTCTGAAAGTATTTGCAGCTATTTTGAAGACAACAGAAGGTATTATGGTAACTATTGTTGGTTTTGTAAGGTTTTGAAGCCTTGTATCACTAATGCTGGTTTATTCTTGATTGGTTTTATTCTGTTCTATTTTCCTTCATTTTATCTTCTTTAAAATAAAAAAATTAACAAAAAAATTGAATCACCAAAACTCACACAAGGAGAAATACAGTAAACATCTTTTTTATCCACATGTCTATTAAATGTGTTGAATTAGAAATTAACATTAAAAAACCCATAATTTATTGGCTTTTCTGTGAATTTTTTAAAAAAATTAAATGTGAGAAAAGTAAAAGTTTAAATTCTGATTTTTTCTTAAAGGTGAGACATCAGTTCTTTTACAAGACAGGAGAATAAATCACCCCTTTCAATTTTTTTCACAAAATCAATGTTAACTCATCATCAAAATGAGACAATGGTTAACTCATCACCAAAATGAGACAAAGATATAATGGGAAAATAAAGTTATCGATTTGTATTATATAATCAACATGTAAGAAAAAACTTTAAAATATTAGCAATCTGAATCCAGCAATATATATAAAGGAATAATATATTAAGATCAAGTGGCATTCATTTTAGAAATATGAAGGAGTTTCACTATTTGTAAATCAATTGGCATAATCCATTACATTTACATACTGAGTTAAGAAAATACTTTTTTAATAGATGTAAGACAAAATTACATGAACACATATTCATGATAAAATCCCTCAAACTGCAAAAAATGGAACTGAATTTCTTTAATTTAGAAAAGATTGTATTCAGGTGAAAAAAAGTACCATCCTTTGGAGAAAGGGTACTCTTTTCAACACATGGTGCTGGAACAATTGAATACCTCAAGAAAGACAGAATGAAAGAAAGAAAGAAGGAAAGAGAAAGAAAGAAAAAAGAAATTAGACCTAGACCTCACACTTCTATCAAATGTTCAAGATACTAAAATATGCAATTTGTATGACATTGAATTTGGTGATAAATTTTACAATTTGCCAAAACAGAATCCATGAAGAAAACGATGAGTTGAACTTTATCTTACTTTAATTGTGCTCTATGAAAGTCACTGTGTTAGAAGACTTGTATATAGATATAGAAATACTCATAAAAGTCAACAATGATTTTAAAAAGCTTCATTACTCCATGTTGTTTTAAATGGGAAAAGTTCTGAAGTGACACTTCCCTAAAGAATCTACAAATGGACAAATAAGTAAATGAAATGATGTTTAACTTCAATTGTTGTTAAGGAAATCAAAATCTTAAAAATCTTTACATCTTGGTACATGTATGCTGTCATTACTCTCTACATCCAAATTAAATGTTTGTGCATTTGTGTCTGTGCATATCATTTATTAACATTTAGGTCAATACATGATGAAGTGACATAAGTAATCAAAATACTATCATAAGAATTTTAATGTTTAACTTTGTTTGAAATAAAAGACAAATATTTTTGTTATTAAATATTTCCTAAACAGAAAACTTCAAGCGTTCCCATTAGATATATTTAATTTATTGATGCTTAAGACTAGACAATTCTTTGTAATTCACTAAATCTTTTCAGGTACTATTGGCTTGCACATCTCATCTTGAGATGTTTTTTTCACCCCCTACA
The DNA here is from genome assembly GCA_004363535.1 of Dasyprocta punctata. Taxonomy (NCBI): domain Eukaryota; kingdom Metazoa; phylum Chordata; class Mammalia; order Rodentia; family Dasyproctidae; genus Dasyprocta; species Dasyprocta punctata. The sequence continues at coordinate 4,397 of RJWM01035532.1, forward strand.
GTTTCCCATATATACAAAAATATTATCTGTGATTCTGAAAATCACAATCTTTCTCACCCAACACATATTTCTTTGAAAACTTGGATGAAAGCAATTGGAAAAAGAGACAGGGGTTCTTCTCCACTTTTTCTCATCCTTCTTGTTTGATATTTTATCTTCATGCTTGAATTTATTTTGGTATTGGTTTGTGACCACATGCTAATTTACACAGATCGATTCACCCTGCCAGAGCCTAGGGTTACCTAGGGAGTAACAGCACATTCTTTAGACTTCTTTTCTTTTTCAAGTTCTCATGGCTTATTTACCCCAGGACCAACTTTCTTAAACAGCAGGCAGTCAGTATTTTCACTGATAGTTAAGTAATAAAAGTGTTCTCTGAATTTTGTCTCATACTATAGCTCCTTTTTAATAGCCCTATATCCTAACAATTCCAGTAATACCAGAGGAAAATAAAAATCTCTTTTGAAGGTGCATAATCTTATGTCAAAAGTGTCTGCAGCATATGACATATATTAGGTGCTTGGATGCTACATATATCCTGAGGTTCGTTTATCTTATTTTCACAAGGTTAACTAGGACATGGTACTAGTCTTTGGTTAACACCTTAAAAATAGGCTATATTTCATTTCATTTAAACTGAAAGTGTTTAAGAACATTTTTATACAATGTGTATTTTCCACACAATCACTGTTTGTAAATAACTGAAAGTAAAAATAAGTTTGCCTAGTGCTGTACGTGTTTTTTTTCTGCTGAAATCCTAGCATTCTGGGAGGCTGAAGCAGGAGGTTCACAAATTTGAACCCAGACTGGGGAACTTAATATTTCAGCAAAACACTTACAAAATAAAAATAAAAAAGAGAACCTGGCTTCAATCCTCAGTATTTCCCCCTGCTAAAACAAGCAAAACCAAACCAAAACAAAACAAAACAAAGCACCTAAGAGAGGTATTTTTTGGAGAAAAATATGCTTTAATTTATCATCTGAACCAAACTTCGTGATGGATGTAATAATAGTTCTGCCTATAGAAGCAGGATAATTGATTTATGATGAAGAAAGTCTTAGAATCTCATTTTACAACCACATTTGTTTCAATGGAAGTCTTTCAACATCTCCACTCCTGTGACCTCTGCCCAATGTTATTACCTTACTACCTACATCAAAAACCAGAAACAACATTATTTAGGAAGTCTGATTTTATGTTGTAAAATTTCTGTTTGTAATGTCTTTTGTGTTTTATGTTATTGCTAATTAGAAATTTATATTAATGCAATGAAAAAAATTAGAAAATACCATCCCCGTGGTATAGATAGCTGAATTCATGTATTCTCTAGTTTTTCATTCATGGTTCAGACAATTGCAGCTTTTTTTCTTACAAAATTTTTGAAAATCGTATTGTTATTTGTATGCCAAATGCATTAAATAGCCAGAGGGTAAGCAGAATGATATAATTCTGTGATACTAAGCTCTCTTTATATATTACCTCTAAGATTTCATTTTTCCCACATTCAGATATTCATATTAATGGGTGTAGGAAGAGTAAGTGTTTATATAAAATGAAGCTGCCTAATAATTATTAGCTGTTTTAATTATGAGTAAATTACTTAAAGATTAAAAGATTTTGATCAAGTGTGAAACTATTTCTTCAAGATTTTACAGTAGGATAATGAGAAAACAACTAGTTTCTAGTTCTGCTGATACAGAATCTGCATTTATTTTGCCATATATGCTAATTTGATTACTTTATCTGTATTTATCTGGTATTGATCAGTTATACTTATATAATAAATTGAAGCATTTATTTGAAATCAGAGGTAATTTTATGATCCTATCTTTCTTTACAGATAGTTCTATTATAAAAATAGAGACAACTTGACATTCGTTTTAAAATTTCCATTGCTTGTGATGGTCAAAATACTTGGAAGTTGTTCAATAAATTTTTGTTGTTCTTAATGAACATTCCATATTAATGATAAATCTGCAATAAAATCATAGAAATAAGATAAACTAAATTAATGTCAGATATAATCAGTTTAAATTAACCTGCTTCCTTAAAAACCTATCCGAATTTAAAACAAATTTTTTCTGCTCCTTTTTCTATTCACTGCTATTATTAATTTTGTAATTAATAGTATCAATTTAAAAACAATAGCAAGCTCAAAACTATTTTCTGCATTTATCTTAGAGACAAGATCATACCATAATTTTTCAATACTTGTAAGAAAAATCAAAATATATTCATTATATTACATTCTGTTTCATGGAGACTTATGATATGTTGATTTATTGGTATTTTTGGAACAAGAACTAAATGAAATCTCTGGCAAAAAACCTACTCGAGGCCTGACCTCGGGACCCCAGAGGAGAACCAGAAGGCCCCCATGCGGGGCCCAGCCCACCGGAGCCCAAGGGCACCTGCGCACGGGCTTGTAATCAGGTACAAACATATCCCCCCGCCCCCATCCGGTCAGCAACGTGCGGTTCAGAGGTCTTGCTAAACTGATAGCAACCAAGGAATATCAAGCAACTATTTGCTAGTATTGTTTTGTAGATTTTGCAGGCCTCCAGTCAGTAACCTAAGCATCTCTTTGGAAGCTGACAGTAGGCAATGTAGCAAGTACGGGGGATTCTCTTCTGTCTGGTCTTCGAGGCCCAATATGGTTCTCTCTGTTTTGCTTTACTCTGATCATTATTATTACTAATAATAAAAAAACCTACTCGAAAATAAAATGTCTAATTATAGATTTTTAAAATAAATATAATAAGCATGGAGATATTTCAGCATTGTGAATAAAAAAAAAATTTTGAGTAAAAGTTAAAATCTTAGCTATGCCACTGGTGATTTGTTTATTTATTCATTTATTATAATTTTATTTTGAGTCAAGGTCTGCTTATGTTGCTCAGGCTGCCTTTAAACTTCAAAATTTATGTGATCTTTCCCATTCAGAGTCCAGAGCAGCTTGGAATACAGGATGTCACTGTTGGAACCTGATTCTTATTTATTTCAGTACCAATATATGTCAGTCTCTTCAATTCTTTTTAAAAATTCTGAATAATTATAAAATGCATAAAAGTAGCTTTGGTGTTGGAAATATACATTCTAAATGCATATCTGTATTTTATCAGCATATATTGATTCAGAATGATTTTCAATTGGTTTAGTATAATGAGTAATATTACCCTTTTAATTTGCATAGTATTATATTCATTCTTGGAATTGTGAACATATTACCTACTTTTAGTAGTACTATAGAGAAAAGTACATTCTTTTTAACATCATTATTTGTATATGGCAGTGAATGTTCATAGAAAATTTACTGTGTAACAGGTATATTAGTTTGCTTTTCCATTGCTGATACAAAATACCTATTACTTGTGAAGTAAAGGAGGAGATGTTTCTTTGGCTTTGGGTTTCCAAGGGTTTAGTTGATGAAACCTGGCTGCAACACAGAAAAGGCATGGTGGAAGATTCTGGCAGAAAAGAGGTGTTCAAACCACAGTGGCCAAGAAGCAAAGAGAACAAAATTGGCAAGAGAATCATATGTCCTCCAAAATCACATTCCTTGTTGATTGACCTATGTCCTCCAAACAGGGTATACCTTGCAATAGGACATTAATCTGTAAGAATACAGCATTGTGGTATCATTCAATTCTCTCAGTACGTGAGACTTTAGGGGACGACACCATAATACAAGGCAACCAGTAGAAGACAGACATAGGAGATTCAAGGATAAGTTTTACACAAGAAATCCTTTTCTATTACTCATAATTTACCAACAGAAAAATAAAACTACTACCTGATTTAATTTGAGATTTACACAGAAAAATGCAGATCATTAAATAGAAGATATGCTAATCACATCACTAATTAATATTTTTTGTATGACTGAAATTTTGGTATTTATTTAAGGTGTGGTCAAAATATATAGTGAATGTTTAAACAAAAATTTCTAAAAAGTTATTACCATAAAAGACACATTGCCATATTTTTAATTTAAAATCAAATTAAACTATAAGCAGAAGAAGTACAAACAAAGTTAGACAATGAGAAAGAGACAGAAGAAAGAAGAGAGAGAGACAGGTTGAGGGGAAAGGGAAGATTTTAAAAATAGGACAGTTAGAAGACTAAGCACCAAAACAGAGTGCAGCATTATATAGTGTTACACCTTTTGTCTAGATGTTCCTCCTAAGCCTCATGCAGTAACGAGGGGAAGGGTTTCAGAGGTGACTGGATCTACAGTGTGTGATGGTAGTATTAAGTGTATAATGCTGGTATCAAGGGTATGTGATTACTACATTAGTCTGCTGATTTTTTTCTGGGTGTGGGTAACACGAGGCCCACTCTGGAAGTGTGTGCTTTCCACCCTAAGGGTGTATAGCCTGATAGAATATAAGGGACAGAAGGAGATCTTCTGCTTGCTGCTGCTTCACTATTTTTCTGCTTTGCTGCCTTCTGCCCTCCATGAACTGTTTCTGTTTTGTGATGCCCCTCTGCCATGCCACTCTTCCTTGGAATCAGTCAGCTATGAACTGAAACCTCTACAATCAGTGAATCAAAATAAGCCTTTCCTCCTTTAATTTTTGGTATCTAGTATTTAGTCTCAGGGACAAAGAAAAAGTAACTAAACATACAAAAATGTAGAAAAATATGAAAAGGTAGGCAGACATATTCAAGTTAGGGGAGGAGACTGTGATTTTACAAATTTATGCATTAGAAATTCTGAGTTCATACCTTCTATAAAACTTACTTTGACCTCAATTAACACTGTGTAATTAAACTTTAAATTTTTCATTTGAAATGTTGAAATGTCAGGTGATTATGAAGTCCAAGGAGCTACTCTGAAGGTTACAAGAAGATGTTTGTAGAAGTTTGCAGGGCCTGGTGCTGTACACAGCAGAAACGCTAGAAATGTTCAATGATTTCTTTCTTAGATCATTCATGTCATTCAAAGGAATTGTCATTAGGAAAATTAAAAAAAAAATCTGATGGCAAGGACAGAAGATATAAAATTAAGAGAAAAGATAAGTCTACATTATTTAGTTGTTTGTGATAATTAAATCTAATGAAGCTCAAATAAATGAACAGCTCAGAGCAAGAGTTTGCTAATTAATATGAATGTGCCTTAGGAAAAAACTGGGATTACTTATGTAGCAAAAGTTTTCTGAAGCATAGACTAACCTGTTATGTAATAGTAGTACTGACATATTTGTACAATAAACACAGCAATAAGAACCTAAATAACACTACATAGTCACTATTATAAACTCAGCTGTGTTTGTTTGTTTATTTTTATCTGTGGGGAGAAAGGAAGAGTAAAACAAGTCAGAATTTTCAAAAATATACATCCAGTGAAACAGCTGTTATTATTGAAGATGTAAATGAATAATTTTAATAGCTGGTGATATACAGATATATAGAAGACTTTCTCACAGATGTTATTCGTGGGACATTTGGTCAGTGATCTAATGGATTAAAAGTGCAAACATTTGAAAGACTTGTGGATATTTATGATCACTACTAAATTTTTAGAGCTATAAGTTTTTGGAAATGTTTACAATTTGTAATATATGTTTCTAGAAACTTAGTTTTATCTTTATAAATTTGAAGAAATAGCGGCACTTATAGGACTACTGTCTCAAAATTAAATTTCACACTTTATAGTTTTAGAAAGATTTGCTATTTAAAAAGCAATCAGGAGAAATGTGTGGACATTTTACTGGAAGGTTTGATTTGAGACCATTAAATTAAAGTAAAGCACATTTTCATGGTTACATCATTGGAGTATTCCTCTTAAAGGTGTATTAATAATGTTTGGCTAATCCTCTAGTATTAATCATTGCTCATTGGGGTACATTGTTCTTCTTTCAATATTTTGAATACTTATATAATATTTCATGGAATGAAATACTTATGTTTGTTAGTATGTACCACCCATATTTCTTTCAAGTCATTATTATGATTTCATTTGCATTGATGGTATTTAGTTATTTACTTATTTATTTATTTCTAGAGAGAGAGTCTCTATGTAGTTCATGTTGGCCTTGAACTCAGCGTGTAGTCCAGAATGGCTTCCAGTTCTCTGTGATCCTCTGGCCTCAACCTTGTGAGTTATAAGATTATGGGTGTGAGCTACCATTATATGGGCTAAATCATTATTTCAAATTCAGGAAAATAGGAAAGAAAGAAGAGAAAAATATTAGAATGGAAAGAAATGGAGACTTATGAGCTAGGAGAGACAGAGCAAGGGAAAGAGAAGGAGGGAAACAGGTACTTATAGCTAAAATTAAAATATTTTCTCCTTTTTCTCTCTCTCTCTTCTCTGGTGGTCTATATGCTGGTTACTGTAAATTATTTCAGTATATTCACAGGTAGTTAAGTGTGAATTATTATGAAAGAAAGAGGAAAGATAGTATTTTACAGAGACAAAAGCATTGACATAAGAACCAGGTATCTTGGATGATACCAAATTCACATTTGGTACCAACTTGAGGTAAGAAATTCAATGAACTTTTCCTTCTTCCTTCATCTAAATTCATGAGCATTAAGTATGTTTTTCATAGATATATTATAGTTCTAAAATAATATTATTGTGAATACTTATTCTTTGTCAATTACAAAGATAAAATGTATTAAAAAGAATTAATTATATTTCATTTGGGCATAAATCAGAAAAGATCTTTAGTTTAATAATTTCTTTTGTATTGGATGGATTATGTGCATGTAGTTTGAGATCTGTTCAATTTTATTTATTAGATGAGGATTATGGGACTGTAATATGCAGCACACACACTTTATATGCCATATTTTAAAGTGTTTGAAAGGAAGCCAAGTGTGGTGGCACATGCCTATAATTCCAGCACTTTGGAGGCTGAGGCAATAGGATTGCTATGAGTTCAAGGCCAATCTGGGCTACAAAGTGAGGTCAAGGCCAGTCTTAAGTGCATAATGTAGACCTGTCTCAAAAAGAAAAAAAAAATTAAAGGGAGAAATTTGCACTGTCTTTATCAACATTTATTTGTCAATATATCAAGTAGCAACCATGAAGTCTGTTTAGGTAACATATTTCCAACTCTAAACAGACTGCTAGCATCACACTATATTTAAAGTTAGAAACCAATACTGGAGTTCACAGCACTTTGTAAAAATATATTTTTGGCTTTGAACTATTACATTTTGCTACTGTGCTATTTGTAAACCATTAAGAAAAATCACAATGTTTTCACTAATAACAAAAAACTTAATTAAGTTAATTCCCATCACAGAAAAATGTGTAGGTCATCAATTAACATTCTGACTCAGAATACAATAAACAAACCAAAAACCAAATTCAGAAACCTTGGTCATTCTTTCTGAATAAAATATATGCAATAATACTTAATCTGAACTGACATGATTAAAGAATTAATTTTATACATTAAATTAATTTGTGGGGATAATTTTTAATTAAATAACTAAAAATAATTTATAATACGTAAGATACTAAAATGCACCTGTACCAAATAACTCTCAAATACATAAGCATCAAGTAATAATATCAAAACATTTTTGGAGTTTTAAATTGTTCAAAATTATTTGTTTTGAACATTGTTATTTGTCTGGAGACCACATTTATTTGAAAAAAGTTATACATTTTAGTCTTTGGTATACATGTACACACACAATCATTTAGTATTTAATTATTTAAGGAGGAGACTGACTTGGTTATAGTCAATTTCTCTCTTAAAATTATTTTTATCATAGGTGTGTTATTATGGAGAACAGCAGATATATGCCCTCTAGATTGAAATATTGGAATGGTAATATCATCCTTTCTGCTTGTGCTTTACCTTATGATTATACAGAAAATTCTAATGAGAAAATGCCAGAAATATTGAGAAAATAAAACATTACTATAAAGATTTGGTAGGTCCTAATGTATCTATCTGGTAAAGGAAAATTAAACAGTATCTGATTACTGTTTGCTAAGAATAGGCTCATCTGTGCACACATTTAATTTATAGTTTTAATTTATCTTTAATGTAAGATGTAACTTTGAAGGTTTTAATATATCACTTGTCCTTAATAAATCTCTCATGAATGTGTGTTTGGCTTATATGAGTTTTAGAAGCAATCTAAGACTCTAAGAAAATTTAAACTAAATCACATTTTAAATGTTTGCTGTATGCATAAAATATGCCTGCAATAATGCTGCAGTATTTAGTGGTGACATTTACTTTGAATGAAAAAGAGCAAAAAATTAAAAGAATAAGAACTACCTCACATAAAATTTTTTATATTAGCATATTTTAGTAAAGAAGGACATATTATCCTTGAGACAGCTAATTTTCTGTATATTCAGTTTCAGGTGATTAGTGTTTATAGAAAAGAACTCAGTAAGTAAAATGTAGAAGAATGAAAATAAATGAGATGCTATTGTAAGACTCAAGGACAGAGATTAAAGTCACTTAATCATGTTCTAAAAGTTCACCGAAGTCTCGTTATTCTCATCACACCCATTCTGATAGCCATTGAGAGCTATTAACAGTTCACAACTCCTTTCTTAATTCACTGTTCAAAATTATGCCAGTTCAGGTTTTTTTTTCTAAGTACTTAAGAAAATATTCAACATAGTGCAAAATTAAAAGAAAGAAGAAAGAAAGGAAGTGATAGAAAATCAAGCTTTATACAGTGATCAGTATCTGTTCATCTCATTTCTACATCATCAATAAAAAGAGAAATATGCTTTTTGCACAGATTTATTTTTATTTGTTGTTCAAGTATAGGTGGGATATACACTATCATTCTGCTGAAATTATTCTTTTCCTTTTGTACATCTAGAAAACAATTGCAAAATAGTAATTTAAATTCAAATTAGAAAATAGGATGCCTGCAATTTAAAACTGTTTTTATATTTGTTTCATTCTTCACTTAAAATATATCATGACAATATCTCTGATACCTAAAAAGACCTAAAAGAAGATTATGAGTAAATCCCACTGCTGATGGGAGCAGGCCATTGATATTGCACTGGCGTTGGGCACTAGTCCAAGCTAAAATGACCTAGATCCCCAGAGACTAATGCTAATGCATTTTTCCAATAAAACAAATTAATAAATACATACAAGAAAAAGTAGGTAGAAATCTTGAAGATATAGGAATAGGCAGAGAGTTCTGAACAAAACCCAAACTGCATGAGGACTACTTCAAAGAATCAATAATTAGTATCTCATCTTTTTTTTTTTTTTTTTTTTCGGTACCAGAGATCAAACTCATAACTTCCCGCCTGCCAGGCAGACACTTAAGTCACTGAGTCAAACTCCCAACCCTATATTTTTCGAGGCAGGGTTACACTATGTAGTTCAGGCCAGCCTTGCTCATGTTGTAGCCCAAGTTGGCCTCAAACTCAATGCTCCTCCTACCTCAGCCTCCTGAATGCTGGGAGTAAAAGTGTGCGCCACCATGCCTGGTTTTGGTATCTCATCTTATTAAAAGTTTTTTCACCTTAAAAATCACCAACAGAGTGAAAAAAAAAACCCACAGAGTCTGAAAAAATTGTAGCCAACAGTACCTCAGCCAAAGGATTACTATCTAGAACATATAAAGGATTGAAAACAGGCACACCGGATTCAAAGACCACCGTCTAAAAATGGGCAGCTGAGATGAATGGGTACTTCTTAGATAAAGAAATGCAAATCACAAATGAATATATGAAAAAATGTTCAATTCGTCATTTGAGAAATGGAAGTTAAAACAACAATGAGATTTCATCTCAGCCCAGAAAGAATTACTATCATCAAGAAATCAACCAATAATAAATACTGGCAAGGCTGTGGGGAAAAAGGAACACTTTACCATTGATGGGAGTTTAGACTGGTACAATCACTGTGGAAATCGGTCTGGAGGTTCCTCAAAAAGCTGGGTTTGGAAGTCCCATTTGACCCAGCTATTCTGCTTCAAGGTATACTCCCAGAAGTGAAAACATCATACCACAGTGATATATGTGCACCCATGTTTATAGCAGCATAATTTGTAATAGCTAAATCTTGGAAATAACCCAAAGGCCCATCAACCAAGGAATGGTAAAAAAAGACGTAGTATTTTTATACCATGGAGTATTACTCAGCTATAAGGAAGGATTACAATGAGGCTTTTATAGGTAAATGGATGTGACTTGAGACTATACTCATAAGTGAAATAAATCAGTCTCTCATATGTAAATATCATGATGTCTCTCTAGTGTAAAAAAACTGAAAGTGTTAATAAGATCCAAAATTTACAGTAGATATTGTGAAAGGGAAAGAAACTGCTTGAAAGAAAAGAACAACTGGGATGGGGGAGAGGAGAAAAGAAGGAAAGGAAAAGATAATATATATATATTATAGAGATAAAATATATATTTATACAAGATAGCTAAGGTAATTATTCTACTAATTTATATTAGTTTTTTGAAAAGAGTGGTTTGTGTTGTTTGATTAATTTTTCACACCTATTATCTTATAATCTGAACAACTACTTTGAAGATAACAATATGCAACATATTAACAATTGTTAATATACTATCATCTTGTTCTGAAATTTGCTATCATTGTTTTATTGCTTTTTCTCTTTAAAATAAAAAATAAATAAAATTTAAAAAACCAAAAAATTTCATACAAACAAGTTATATATTATATATAACAGTCTTTGTCATCTGTTTTTTCTGTTGTTACTATAATACAAAAAGAAATGTAAGATACAGGAAAAATATAAGAAACAATATTTCACTGATTGCTCAAACAACTGACAATTAGAATTATAAAGAATAAGTGGTTCATTGAAGATTGATATTAATTTGATAAATGTTTCTATATTAACTTGGTATATATTGTTCAAATAATTATAGTAAAGGGAATAATTGTAATAAGGGAAAATGTATAAATAGATATAGAATAACTCTTCCCAATTTTGTTAGTATATATGTATACAGATTTCCAAGTTTTGAAGTTCTCTAGATCACTTTGAAAAGTCAATTTGCATTACTTGTTCAACTGTGATTTAGCTATTCATATAGCTTCAAATTTGAGAATAGTTTTTTCATTTATTAAAAAAACAATTTAAACTGGGTGCGATGGCATATACCTATAGTCCCAGTACTTTCGAGGGTGAGGCAAGAGAATCACTGTGAGCTCGAGGCCAGACTGGGCTACAAGTAAATGTAAGGCCAGTCTTAATTGCATAGTGAGATCCTGCCTCATAAAGATAAAATAAATAAATAAATAAATAAACAGTAATAGAAATAATTAAAGAATGAAATATATGTAAGTAGTTTATGAATAGATAATATAGAACAATGATTAAAAATAGAAACCATCTATTATTTTTCTCTCTTTTTTTTGATTTCTTGTAAAAGAGAAACCCTGTGGTTTTTAAGCCTGTGCATGGGATTATCTTAGTTGAGAAGAGGACCAGGCAATGAAGAAAGGAATGAAGTAAAAGTGGGGAAATTGATGGAAAAAAAAGAAATAAGATATGTTATGTACATGTACAACCTCCACAGGAGGAATATACACATTATGTGCTGCAAACATGTAACAGTTAAAAAAAATAAAATTACAAATATGCAATCGCCTAAGTGTGAATTTCAGTGCTCTTTCTCTATATGAACTCTGATGAGTTCTGTAACATTTCTTTGTCTTAATTTCGTCATTTATAAAAGAGCATAATATCTATTTGGTTGGGCTACTGTGAATATTTTATGAGCTATTGTATGTCAAGTATTGCAAACAGAGTCAGGTATATCATAAATGTTTAGTTTTAGGATATGGCAGAATTACCTTACTGCACAAAATATAAATGTAGGTATTGGTCAAAATATAGTTGATTATATTTCATTTTTCTGATTTAACTGATTTTCATTTATTTCTTACTTATCTGTAATTTTAAATTGTTTTGTTTAATATAGTGATATATAGTATATTTTATAAACTTTTGTTAATGTGTTAAGAGTATTATATATAGAAAACTAAACTATTCAGTGTGATGCTTAAAGTAATAATTTCAAAGATTTTTCAAAACTAAATAAAAGATTTCCTTGGAAAGTTTTTACTGAATTATAATGTATTATAACTGATTAGACAGAATATTAAAAATATCCATCTAAAATAAAAATAATCACATAATGGTCTATGTATCTAAATTTAATATTATACAATTAATAAAATGGTAAATTTATGTACTTCCTTTACTTTTACTTATTAGGAAAATATAGACCAAAATGCTACTCATTATTATGTTGCACTTTGAAATCATTAATTCTAATTTCAAAGGATGAAATTTTATGTAAATATATAGAATAAATCACTGATGTTACAGGTACTTCAAATATAAAAAAAATCAGAATGATATTTGGGAATTGTATTCTAGAAACAGAAAACCTGAGGACATACGAAAATGCAGATCCACTACAGCTGCAGAATATCAACTTAGATATTTGAGCCTATATTTTCCTTGACTATACAGTTTACCAAGATATGCAGATATTTTACATCAAGAATTTACACTAGGGAAACTATAACACTGCTCCATAAATCAAATGGACTCAATCATTAATCTAATATTATTGAAATCCTCTATATTTTCTAAAATCTCAATTTCAAAATAATTTTAAATTTTGTCAGCCTTTTTAAATAAAGATGAAATTCTTTTTCCATTTTAGAGAGCATATCAGCAGAACGAAAGAATACCAAAATTACTGAATTAATATTAAGTTACTTAATTTACAGAATTCACAAGACGCTTTTGTTCAAGTAATACTGACAACTAGTTTCAATTCATATCTCCAGGTAAAGAAGATATCAGTATTATTTGACCTCAACATTTATTAGTCACTTTCCCACAGCTTTGACAAAATTGCCTAATACTTACAATTTAAAGGAGTGGTTTACTTGTATCACATTCCCAGGGGTTCAGCCCACGTTGGCTTACCACAGCCAGAAACACATGACAGAAGGGCATCAAAAAGGAAAACTTCATATTCCTTTGCAGCCAGGAAACAGAGAAGGGAAAAGCAAGGGGTTAAGAATACAACTGTCCAGGTCATGCGTCCAATCACCCATTTTCAACCCAGCACCACCTCCTGACAACACATTCACCTACTGAAGTCATCAAAGTTTGAGTCCACCGATGAGAAGAGTGCATTCATGATTCACTCACTTCCACCCACCTCTTAAGAATTTTGGTGCACGGTTTAGATCTAAACCACAATAGTGTCATTAATTAGAAGAGATAAATTGATATTAGCTACAATTTTAAATTACTAACTAATCAGAAATATTTGTGTCTATGATATTCGGTATTTCATCAAATTTGTCCATCTTTAATATATATTAAAATCTTAAAGTTTCATATCATCTATCAAAATTAAATTTGTTCAAATTTAAATACTTTTTTCTTTCACATTATCCAATGAGATAAGTAATTTTCCAAGAGAATCAAATCACTCTAAGGAAGACCATAAACACAACAATAAAAATATGATTAAGTTGTTACCCTAGAAATTATACTCGTTTCTGTTCTTAAATGTTTAAGACAGGAGGTGACTAAACATTTTATGCAATATAACAAGTTTTACAAGTGAAAAGAAAGAAAATTGTAAGCATGCTATATTATGCATTATAAATTGAACTGCATCACCTATATTCAATGATAATGACAATAATATATCCACAGTTTATGCAATATTTATTCATGGTTAAATCAAATACAAATTTTTGAAAAAGAAAATGAAATCCTAATATATTACAATTAATTGGGATATTTAAAATTCAGAATCTGAATTGAAATTAGAATGGTCCGAAGTTGAAGATGGAATGCATTCTAATCTCTGAGATAATAGGACATTAACTAATGCGTTTTCCATAGAAATGGAATTGCATCCAAGCAATTGCCAACACTAACTCTCTTGAAAAAGATCAGATTTTATTAGGACTGAGAAGTGGCCCTGACACATCCCTCAAATTTCCAGTCTTCATAAAATGTTTTTTAAAAAAGGAGAAAAGGATCAAAGCAGAATGCTTTAGTCAATTTCTCTGTCATTTCAAACGCAATACTTGACACTTGCAATTTGAATAAGTAAAAGTTTATTTTTGTTCACATTTGTAGCCCAAGGTCAGTGGGCTCCAAGGCAAGACAGCCTGGCTGAGGGCCATAGCATGGGAGAAGTTGCTCATGGCATGGTAGCAGGAGATCAGAGAGTGCAAGGAATAAAGCAGAGGAGTGCGATATAACCCTTCAGGTTGTGCCCTCAGGAACGTGCCTCTTCCTACCAGACCAGCCTTCTTTCTAACAGATAGTCAGATATTAACCCGCATAATTTGATTACCTTACAAAAACCTCATTCACAAGCACATGAGGCTCTTGGGGAACATTTAGCTATAAACTGTAACATTCTGCACCTGGCACCCTAAGACTCATATACATTCTGTTATGCAAAACGCATTTAGTCCAT
>RJWM01035533.1:0-18857 GCA_004363535.1 Dasyprocta punctata
TGCCAGACAGGCATGTAAGCCATTGAGCCAAACTCCCAGCCCTAGTTTTTTGAGGCAGGGTTGCACTATGTAGCTTAGGCCGGCGTTGCGCTTGCATTGTAGCCCAAGCGGGCCTTGAACTCACAACGCTCCTCCTACCTCAGCCTCCTGAGTGCTGCCTTTTTGTTTTTTATTTTGAGACAGAGTCTCACTAAAGTTGCTTGGGCTGCTTTGAACTTGTGATCATCCTGCTCAGTCTCCCAGAGTGCTGGGATTACTGGCTTGTACCACTGCATCTGGCTCGGTTCCTGATCTTTTTTTTTTTTTTTTGGTACGGGGGATGGAACTCACAACCTCATGCTTGCCAGGCAGGTGCTTATGCTGTTGAGCTATATCCCCGGCCCCGGTTCCTGATCTTAATAAGATCATAATTTAGTTAGGTAGACAAGACAAACATTATATATAAGACAACAGTGTGTAAAGAGATAGGAAAGTATAAAAGTCAGGCAAGTTCAGAGGGAAAGGATACCAATATATCCAGCTGGTATTGTTAAGAAAGGTCTCCTGAATGAAGTGAGATTAAATTAGTACTTATAGAATGGAAACAATTTGAATAGAAAAGCAAAGGGAAGCATACCTTGGTGACATTTATCTCTTTATTTTTTATTTTTTTTTATTTTTGCAGTAATGGGAATTGAACCCAGGGCCTGTGTACTGAGTAGCATGCTCAGACCTTTTTTTATTTTTTATTTTGAGGTAGAGTCTCACTAAGTTATCAAGTTGCCCAGACTGGGCCTGGATTTATAGTTCTCTTTCTTCAGCCTCTCACAGTGCTGGGATTATAGGTGTGCACCACTGTGTCTGACTTACCTCTTTTTTTTTTAAACAGGGAACTTCAGTTTAGTTTTTAATGGAAAATGTAATATGTGCATGTGATAAATTGTACAATAAACAATATTATTTCTGCCAATTCTAGTTATCTGCTCTTATTTTCCAAAGGTAATCTCTGTGACCAGTATCTTTTAATTAATTCATTTATTTTTCTATAATATATATTCCTTTTTAAACACAAAAAGAGGCAAGCCCTCCTTCTGTAACTTGATTTTACCAGTTAATATCTTTCCACACTGACACATTCTTTTCTTGGTCGTATAGTATTCCACTATACAGGTACACTGTAATTCATTAACCAATTTCCTGTTGATGGACATTGTTGTTACAGATAATAAAATGCAATGAAAACTGTGTGTGTGTGTGTCTGTCTGTGTCTGTGTGTCTGTGTATTTACATACAGCTGCAGGTCTATTTGTAGGTTAAATTCAAACAAACAAGGGACTTTTTTTTTGGAATTGTTAGGAAGGGAACTCTGGACCTTGTGTGTGCCAGGCAAGTACTGTACCACTGAGCTATATCCCCAGCCCCAGTTGTGATGTGGTTGGATATGGTAATAGTTAGCAGTCACCTGATGGTGTTTTGAAAGGGTTATAGGTACATGGATCATAAGAGCTATTGGACCTGCCCAGTGGTGGTGACAGGTGGCCAGCCACCACACCATCTCTCTTCTTTCATTCTTCCTTCCATGTAGACAAACCTACCTATCTTCAAGCTGAAAGAGTCCTGTGTACGGAGGCGCTACAGTGATTTTGAATGGCTGAAAAATGAGTTGGAGCGAGATAGTAAGGTATGTCCCATCCCCTGGCAACCTTGGAGAAAGAGATCTACATAGGTTGAGACGGTATGGGATCATGTTCTGTAAAATCTTGAAAGGGAATGGAGAGAGTGAACACACTCTTATCTACCAAATGCCAAGATTTTGGATCTGGGATTATCATTTGAAACTTGAAAGAGGTAAGTTTAGGGCAGTGTTTTTGTTAGTACATGTTTGTGATGCATAATTATATTCATCTTGGGGAACTGGTACACGTATATAACCTGTCTTGATCATTGTTACTACCCCTTTCCCCCTCTGACCCATTCTGTAGGTCCCCTCCCCATCTTTACCGAGTCTACCTTCCCGTTTCTTATAATCAGTCAATCAGTCTCTCTATCTCTGTCTCTTTGTCTTTCTCTCTGGTTTTTTGAGGCAAAGTCTTGGATATAGTTCAGGCTGGCCTCAAACTTGTGGCAATCCTCGGGCCTCAGCCTCTTGAGTGCTGGGATTACAGGCATGTGCTACCATGCCTGCTCAATCTCTCTTTTATTTTGCTCTTTAAATTATTTATATTTTGGGTTTGTTATTTTAGTGAAACTGTCTGATGTTTAACATTCTGTGTCTGACTTATTTGCCTTAGCATTGTGATCTCAAGAGCCATCCATTTTCCTACAAATGAATGAAATGTATCATTTTTTATGAGAGAATAGTATTCCACTATGCATTTATACCACATTTTCTTTTTTTTAATACCACATTTTCTTTATTCGTCTGTTGATTGCCATATAGGCCACTTCCATTTTTTAGCTATTGTGAATTGTGCTGCTATAAATGTTGGTATGAATGTATCACTGTAATATGGTGATTTTTAACTTTTGGGAAGATATCCAAAAAGCTGTAGCTGATTTGAATGGAATTTCTATTTTTAGTGTTTTTTTTTCTGGTACTGGGGATCGCACTCACAACCTCGTGCCTGCCAGGCAGGCGCTTATGCCACTGAGCTGAATCCCTGGCCCTATTTTTTGAGACGGGGCCTCACTATGCAGTTCAGGCTGGCCTTGAGCTCACTTTATAGTCCAGCCTGGTCTTGAACTCACAAAAATCCTCCTGCCTCAGCCTCCCGAGTGCTGGGATTACAGGTGTGTGCCACTACTGTAATCCCATGCCTGCTCAATCTCTGTCTCTCTTTTTTTTAAAGGAATCTCCATACTTATTTCAGTAGTGGTTTTATTAGTTTACATTCACACTACCATGCCTGCTCTAGTGTTTTTTTTTTAAAGGAATCTCTGTACTTATTTCAGTAGTGGTTTTATTAGTTTACATTCGCACTACAAATGTAGAGGGGTTCATTTCCCCCATAACCTCAGTAGCATAAATAGCAAATGCTGGCGTGGTTATAGAACAATGTTTTTAAAAAAAGTATAGCTTCATTTAATGGCTAGTAAAGTCATATGACTTAACTCTTACAGGTGCTAGAAATGGAAGCTACAATGCTAAGAAAGACCTAGCTAACTTCTTGAGTGGTGGTGGGACTGTTAATGAAAGTAAGGATTACTTGGAATTTTTTCCCTCCTTTTGAGATAGTAAATCTGCCCACCCATAAAAACAGAGGTGAATCATCCGAGTCATCCTGACTGTTCTTATGGCCTTAGCTGTTTTGTTTTGTTTTGTTTTGTTTGAGACAGGGTCTGGCTATGTAGTCCAGGGTGGCCTTGAACTCAATATGTAGCCCAGGCTGGGCTCGAACTCCCTGTGATGTTCCTGCTTTATCCCCTCTTCTAGTGCTGGGATTACAGGCATGTGCCATCATGCCACCTGGTTTTAGTTTTTGCAAATTACGGGCCTTGAGACAGGATGGATCCTATGCCTAGTAAGAAATGAGTACCATCTTACTCCCCCTCTTTCCTTCTCCCACGGGGCTGATATATTGCATCTTCCTGCAGATTGTAGTACCACCGCTGCCTGGAAAAGCCTTGAAGCGGCAACTCCCTTTTCGAGGAGATGAAGGGATCTTTGAAGAATCTTTCATTGAAGAAAGGAGGCAGGGCCTTGAACAGTTTATTAACAAGTAAGCCAAGCCAAGTTCCTGGGAGCTCTGCTTGCTACATTTGCCATTATGGCCTTTCTTTGTGTTTTGTCCAACATTGTCTTTTTTTATAAGGGGTTCTGTGATGTGTTGATTATGTAGTGGGCTAACTGCACAGTAAGACTCCATTTCTCTGAGCAGAATTCTGATCCTGTATATCAGGGCCTATAAGAACACTATATGTTAATGGTTGCATCTTGAGATTTCCCTGCCTTGCCTTCTGTCCCCCTTTCCCTCTATAACATTAGAGTTGAGGTGATACCCTACTGCTATTCTCCAGTGGTACAAATGTTAGGGCTGACCTTGTCCTTCCTCCTCTGTCTTCACTCCCCTCTCTCTGCTAATTCTCTGTGACCCCAGCACTACTGATAACCATTTTGGTCTCTTTGTAGAATTGCTGGGCACCCACTGGCTCAGAATGAACGCTGCCTACACATGTTCCTGCAGGAGGAGGCAATTGACAGGAACTACGTCCCTGGGAAGGTGCGCCAATAGGAGCCCCTCTCACCACCTGGCCTCTACTTTCCTGCTGAGATGACATTGGTTTTTACACTAAGCCTCTCTCTCTCTTTGATCTGAAGTTGGCTGCCCATCCCCTGGCCTGATAGACTGTCTGCCATTGTACCCCTTGATACCTCCTGACTACACCTTGTGGGCATTCTGCAAGGATCTTCTCTGCAGAGAAGCAGGAAATCACAGACAGATGCCCTTTGCTTGGGGGTGGGTGGGTGGGTGGGGGGTTGGACTGGAAGGCAATTTCTTGGGCATTTACCCATGTCAAGGCAAACCTTGCATGGAGTGGGGGCTCATGCTGGTGACACTTGGATACATACTGATGCTGCAAGTCCAGGGGATTTTCCTTCTTAGGTTTAACCAGGAACACTGAGCGGGGAAACACCCTGCTCTTCCTACCTGCATGAACTTTTTCTTTTTGGGGAAAGTGGTAGAGATCCAGAAGCTCTGCATCTTTTCTCTAGGCCTGCTCTCAGTTTTCTCAGCAGTTTCTTTTATCATTTTTTTTCTCTCCCTTGTTGCTTTCCATGGCAGTAATCCTCCTAGAGTCTAAGCAATCTGTTGTGTAGAGCAAAGTGTGGGTTTTCTGGGCCCATCTTCATGGCTGCTACGGAGTCAGAAGAAAGCCATAGGGAGTAGGGGAGCTCCTGTTGCCTAGCCCCGCCCCCTTCTCTGTGGCTCCCTATTCTGTCTGCCTATTTTTGCTTACCAGCAAGTGGGTCAGAATGGGCCAGCAGTTTCCCCATCCCAAGTCTTTGCTACTTTGTGAGTTAGCTTTGCGAGTTTGTTGGTTTAAGGGGTGGGGATAACTCACCACTGCCAAGTGACTCCTTGAATGGTGGCAGTTGGTCATATTCTAGGTTCCTCCAGATTGTAGGGAAGAATATCACCACTTTCTTCCTTTCGTTCTCCCTTCCCCATCACATTTAGTGCTGTCCCAAGGGCAGAAGCACATAAACAAACCACACAGTCTCTGATTTCTCCTAAGCACTTTGAGCTGTTGAATGGGGTTCAGGGGCAAGGGTTGTCACTGCTCTCCCAACCTTGGTCACAGGGTTATTGAACTGCCTGCGCTTGTTTCCCACGGAACCCCAGCATTTACCAGGGCTAGTGGCTAGGTATGAATTTCCTAAATTTTAGTCTAAAGTAGCATCTTATGGCTGACAACAGTCCTGAGCTTTTGTCTGGAAGGGAGTGTTTTTTTTTCTATTTTTGCTGGGGTTCACTGTCTCTCCCAAGTGGTAGGATGAGACCAAGTTAACTCTGGTGCCCAGTGAAAGTTGGGGCCCTATGCTTAGATCCCTATCATGAAAGAATTTCAATTTCCTGTATAGGATCTTGGAGAAAGGATTGCTAATTCTCATATGACTCTGGTCAGAGAGGTTAGGATTAGATTTTGATGAGTGGAGCCCATCTAAATGTTGACATTCCTTGAGACAGATGAACGCTGTAGCTGCCAAGCTTCCTTTCCCACCTCGCCAATGTTGGTATTGTTGCTGCCTTTTTGATTTGTATCCTCTAATATAACCTTTTTTTTAAAGAAAAAAAAAGATTTCTTTCATTGTGCACAAATGCTGAGAGTCTGAGGCCCCATTTCTGCTGTGTATATATCCTGATTCGGGGCTTTTATTCAGCAAACTGTTCATTCTTCTGTCAGGAAATGTCATATTCAAATCTGTTCACATTAAACCACTGTGAAGCAAGCCTCTGTTTTCTTCCTTAAATTGTAAATTTTGTATTTCTTAGTGTCTAAGGTATGCTGGGTGTTGTGCAGAAGTTATACAACATAGTTGATGTCTTTTTTTTTTCGAGACAGCGTCTCACCATGTAATTCAGACTGGCCTCGAACTCACTGTGTAGCCCAGGCTGGCCTCGAACTCACAGTGGTCCTCCTGCCTCATCCTCCCGAGTGTTGGGATTACAAGCATGTGGTACCATGCCTGGCCATGATCAGTATCTTGAGATGACAAATTTGGCATATAAATTAAAAAAAGAGAGAATCCTAACTGACTGTAGCAATATTTACCTATCATTTGCAACTTGCAACTGACTTTGTGACAGAGATAATGTATCTGTTCGTAGGAAGTAGCCATATGTACAGCTGTGATTTGGGTCAGATTTAGCAGATTTGGTTTTTAAGCTTGTGGGTTTGTGGGGTAGAATATGTTTATATTACATATGTGTGTATGTATATGTAATGTATGTACATAAGCACACATAGGCATGTACTCATCCTCTGGCACCCACATTCCACCAACAAACACTATTTCTTTCATAGACTTTTTACCTCACTTTATTATCTTTGACACTTTATTATCTTTCAAATACTGTAGATTTGATTTAGGGAGAAAAGTGGGTGAACTGGGAGAACTTTTGGTGGGTGGATATTTTCATCTTACCAATGCATACTCAAGTAGTTTCCCATTTCCAGTGAGTTCTGGGAAGGATTGGAATGAGGGGAGGTAATTTCTTGTAATCTGAAAAGTTAGTTTTAATGTAGTGCAGCATGGAAAGAAGGTATAAAAGATAATGTGTTCAAAACATGAGAAAATTAAGGTAACTTCACAGTTTGGTTCTAAATAGAAGAATGGGAGCAGAGTTAAGAAGGTTAAGAGATTTTTGGTGATTAAAGAATGAAATGACTGAAAATATATGAGAGGAAGAATAGGCATTTGGATCTGATAAAGAGAGAGTAAAAGAGATAAAACCTTTATAGGCAGCAGTATTAGAGAAAGAACTTGTGAATAACTGGAAAAAGAAGCTGTAAAATAAAGTTTTAACAAAATCTTGAGCATATGACATTAATTAATTAATTATTTTTCCAAATCCATTTTATTTCAAGGATAAAAGTTGAAGAAGAAAAAAAAACTACAACAAAATTTCAAAAACACTTTAATCAGGGGGCAACAATGGTATATACATTGTGCATTGTCATCCCCAAATCATTCACCCAGAGCACAAGACATCTGCATTCAATTGTCTGAACAATACCAGCACAAATCTTTCTCTTCAGTGAACTCAGAGAAATCAGTAGTATAACTATCTTAACTATTATTTTTATATACATATGCATATACAAATACATACTTTTTTCTTTCAGTTTCTCACACGAAACAATACGATGATTACACATGTGTCTTATTTATCTCACTAATGAATATGTTCTCAAGATGCATCCATTTACCTATAAAAAGTCTCCAGTTTATCCTTTATGGCTGAGTAGTACTCCTTTGTATAAAAATACCACATCTTTTTTATCTGTTCTTTTTTTTTTTTTTTTTTTGCTGCACCGGGGATCGAACTCACAGCCTCGCGCCTGCCAGGCTTAAGCCACTGAGCCAAACTCCCAGCCCTAGTTTTTTGAGGCAGGGTCACACTATGTAGCTCAGGCTGGTCTTGTGCTCGCATTGTAGCTCAAGCCGGCCTCAAACTCACAATGCTCCTCCTACTTCAGCCTCCCGAGTGCTGGGATTAAAGGCATGTGCCACCACACCCGGCTTATCCATTCTTCAGTCAATGGGCATTTAGGATATTTTAAGATCTGGCTATTATAAACCATGCTGCTATAAACATGGGTGCACATATATAACTGTAATACGATGTTTTAAATTCTTTTGGGAAGATAACCTGAAGGAGAATAGCTGAGTCAAATGGGACCTCTAGTCCTAGTTTTTTGAGGAATCTACACTGATTTCCACAGTGGTTGCACCAGTCTGCATTCCCAGCAATAGTGGAGAAGGGTTCCTTTTTCCCCACAACCCCTCCAGGATTTGTTATTGTTTGATTACTTGATAATAGCCATTCTTTCTGGGGTGAGATGGGATCTCAGTGTTGTTTTAATTTGTGTCTCTCAAATGACAAGTGATGTTGAACATTTTTTCACGTATTTATTTGCTGTTTGTATTTCTTCATCTGAGAAGTGTGTATTCATCTCAGATGCCCAGTTTTGGATTGGGTCTTTAAATCTGGGAGGACTGATTTTTTTTGAGTTCTTTATATGTTCTCAATAGTAATCCTTTGTCTGAGGAACAACTTTCAAACATTTTCTCCCACGTCGTGGGTTTCTCTTTGCTCTGTTGGTGGTTTCTCTTGCTGTGCAAAAACTTTTTAGTAGGGTCAGATCCCACTTGTTGATTCTTTGAGATAGTTCCTGTGCAATCAGGGTTTTGTTCATAAAGTCTTTGCTTACACCAATGTCTTCAAGAGTTTTACCTACTTTATCTTCCAGCAGATTTATTGTTTCTGTTTTAATATTAAGATCTTTGATCTATTCTGATTTTAGCTTAGTACATGGTGAAAGATATGAGTCCAGTTTTAATCATTGGCGTGTATAGAGCCAGTTTTTCCAACACCATTTATTAAAGAGGCTATCTTCCTTCCAGTAAATGTGTTTGGCACCTTTGTCAAAGATAAGGTGACTTAGTGTATCTGGAGTTATTTCTACATCTTCTAACTGTTCCATTGATCTTTGGGTCTGTTTTTTTTTTGCCAGTACCACACTTTTTTTTTCATAGTAGCTTTATACTATAATTTCAAGTCGGATTGTGATGCACCCTGTCTTGTTTTTGTTGTTTAGGATTGCCTTTGCTATTCTAGGTCTCTTCTGGTTCCAGATGAATTTTAGGATTGTTTTCTCTAATTCTGTGAGATATACTATTGGAATTTTGACTGGAATTGCATTGAATCTGTATAACAGTTTTAGAAGTGTGGCCATTTTCACTATATTCGTTCTTTCTACCCAAGAGCATGGGATATCTCTCCATTTTCTAATATCCTCTTCAATCTCCTTTTTCAGAGTACTATAGTTTTCAATGTAGAGGTCTTTTACATCCTTTGTTAGATTGATTCCTAGGTATTTCTTTTTTTGGATGCTATGGTAAAAGGTGTTGTTTCCCTGATTTCTCTCTCAGTGAGTTCATTATTCATGTACAGGAACGCTTTTGATTTTTGAGTGTTGACTTTGTAACCAGCTGCGTTACTGAATTTGTTTATTAAATCTAGTAGTCTTTTGGTGGAGTTTTTGGGGTCTTCTAAGTAGAGTATTGTGTCATCTGCAAATAATGATAGTTTAATTTCTTCCTTTCCTATCTTTATTCCTTTTATTTCTTTCTCTTGTCTAATTGCTTCAGCTAAAGTTTCGAGGACTACGTTGAATAAGAGTGGAGACAGTGGATGAACATCCTTGTTTTGTTTCTGATTTTAGAGTGAAAGCTTTCAGTTTTTGTCCATTTAGTATGATGTTGGCTGTTGGTTTGTCATAGATTGCTTTTATCAGATTGAGATAAAGACCATTTATTCTAAATTTTTGTAGGATTTTTATCATGAATGGGTACTAGGCTTTGTCAAAAGCTTTTCCTGCATCTATTGAGATGATCATATGATTTTTGTCCTTGGCTCTGTTAATATGGTATATTACATTTATGGATTTATGTGTACTGAAGCATCCCAGCATCCCTGGAATGAATCCTACTTCATCATGATGTACAATCTTCTTGACGATTTGCTGTAGTCTATTTGTCAGTATCTTATTGAGGATTTTTGCATCAATGTTCATTAGGGAGATTGGCCTGTAATTCTCTTTCTTAGTTGGTTCCTTCTCTGGTTTTGGTATCAGGGTAATACTTGCTTCCAGGAATGAATTTGGAAGTATTACTTCCCATTCAATTTCATTAAAGAGTTTGAGAAGTAGTGGTGTTAGGTCTTCTCTAAATTTCTTGTAGAATTGAGTAGTGAATCCATCAAGGCCTGGGTTTTTCTTTGTTGATAGTTTTTTTTATTTTTTTATTTTAAAGATAGTAAAATCCAACAAAACATAACAGAACAAAGTCAATCAAAACAAAGCAGTAGAACTGGTACAGAATTTCAAAGAAAGATACTAGGAAAACAATAGCTACTATAGTATATCTTGTTATTTTCAGAATAGTTGACTATTCCATCAGATATAGTAAAAACAAACCCAAAACAAAACACAATAAAACCAATAAAAACAGAATATGAAATGAAGCAAAAAAGAAGTTAATCAGAATAAAGCAAAACAATGAAAACAATATTGGGCCTCAAGGACAAGACAGAAGAGAATCCCCCATATTTGCTATATTGCATACTGTCATCTTCCCAAAAGATGCTCACACTGCCGGCTCCAGGCCTGCAAAATCAACCGAACAATGCAAGCATTTAGTTGCTTTATGTATTGTAGTTGCTATCAACTTAGCCAGTCCTCTGAACCAGCAGGTTGCTTATGGGGTGGGTTGGTGGGGGATGCCCTTGATTCTTAGCCCAAGTGCCGGTAGGCGTACAGGAGGCACAGATCTCTCTCTTCCTGGAGTCCATGCTGGTCGCACGCACTCACCAGGAAGGCAGGCTAGTTGTCTTCTGGTTGGAGCCTCTCTGACCCAACGTGGTGGGTTCTCGAGAGGCACATCTCTGATAGGTTTTTAATTACATCTTCAATTTCATTTATTGATGTTGGGTTACTTAGCATTTTTATATCTCCTTGATTCAGCTTTGGTAATTCATATGTATCTAGGAATCTGTCCATTTTTTTCTGTATTTTCCAAGTTAGAATACAAGTTTTCAAAGGAGGTATAGATGATTTTCTGGATTTCTCCAGGGTCTGTTGTGATTTCACTCTTTTCATTCCTAATTGCATGGATTTGAGTCTTTTCTTTCCTTTTTTTGGATACAGTTGGCTAACAGTTTGTCAATTTTATTTAATCTTTCAGAGAACCAACTCTTTGAATCATTGGTTCTTTTTATTTTTTTTTAGTCTCCAGCGTGTTAATTTCTGCTCTGCTCTTTATAATTTCCTTCCTTGTACAAGCTTTTGGTTTAGCCTGCTTTTCTTTTTCTAGAAGTTTGAGGTTCAACATTAAGTTGTTTATATGAGCCTGCTCTGTTTTCTTGATACGGGTATTTACTGCTATAAATTTCCCTCTTAAGACTGCTTTCATTGTGTCCCACAAGTTCTGGTATGTTGTATTGTCATTATTGTTAAACTGTAAAAACTGTCTAATTTCTTCTTTAATTTCATCTGTGACCCATTGGTTGTTTAGTAGGGTGCTATTTAATTTCCATGTCTTTATGAAGTTCTTGTGTTTCCTTTGGCATGGTTTTTCAATTTCATTGCACTGTGGTCTGATAGTATGCATGGGATAATATCAATTCCTTTGTATTTACTTAAGCATGTTTTATGAGGCAGTATATGGTCTGTTTTAGAGATTGTTCTGTGTGCAGCTGAGAAGAATGTGTATTCTAATTTCAGGTGGAACATGCTATAGACATCTACTAGGTTCATTTGTTAAAAAATTTGATTTAGTTCTAATGTTTCATTATTGATTTTTTGTCTAGTTGATCTGTCTGTTTTTGACAGTGTGGTATTGAGATTTCCCAATATAATTGTATTAGGGCTTATTTGATTTTTCATGTCCATTAGTAATTGTTTTATATAGTTAGGTGCACTGGTCTTTGTTGTATGTATATTTATGATTGTTATCACTTCCTCTTGAATTGTTCCCTTTATGAGGTTGTAGTGACCTTCTTTACCTCTCTTAATCAGTCTTGGCTTGAAATTCACTTTGTCTGCAAATAGAATAGCTACCTCTGCTTTTTTCTGGGTTCCTGTCTCATGGAGTATTGTTTTCCATCCTTTGACTTTCAGTCTATGAATTTCTTTTTGAATTACACGTGTTTCTTGTATGCAGCATATAGTTGGATTTGCTTCTTGATCCATTCTGCCAGTCTGTGACTTTTGACTGGTGAATCAAGACCATTAACACTGATGGTTATAACTGATATGTATTGACTTATCCTTGTCCTGTTATTTTCTGTTGTTGGCTCCCTCTTTTTTCCTCTCCAATTGTTTGCCTTTCCTGGTGGATTCCTTCTATTGGGGTTCATGAAGCTGTAGTCCTTATTAACTGTTTGGAGAATGTCCTTCAAAACATTTTGGAGTGCTGGTCATAAATTTTCTCAGATGTTCTTTGTCATGGAAGTATCTTATTTCTCCAAGAATTTTGAAAGATAGTTTTGCGGGGTACATCAATCTGTGCTGAAAGTTGTTTTCCTTTAGAACTTCGAGTACTTCACTCCAAGCTCTTCTTGACTTGAGAATTTGTGCTGAGAAGTCAGCTGTAATTCTGATGGGCTTTCCTTTATAGGTGTTGTGTTTGTTTTCTCTAACAGCTTTTCGGAGTCTATTCTTGTGTTGAATTTCTGGACTCCTGACTATGATATGCCTGGCTATAGATTTTATTTTGATCATTGTTAATTGAAGTTTTATATGCCTCATTTATCTGTATGTCAAATTCTTTTTCTCTACCAGGAAAATTTTCTGTCATGATGTCAGTGAACATTTTTTAAATGTCATTTGTGGTATCTCTTGCTTGTTAATTGACTCCAATTAATCTTTTTTATTTTTGGTACTGGGAATTGAATTTATGACCTTTCACTTGCCAGGCAGGTGCTGTGCTGCTGAGCTGTATCCCTGGCCCGACTCCAATTAATCTTAAGTTATTCTTTTTTGTCTCATCTAGCAGCTGCTGGATTGATTTCTCATTGCTATTTTTGAGACATCTTTCTTTTCCTTGTTGCTAACTGCAAGACTGTCTTCAGTATCTGAGCTCCTGTCCTCACATTGGCCTAATCTACTTTGAATACTTTCAGTGGAGTTTTCATTCTCCTAGATATCTGATTGAATCTGCTTTGTGGTTTCCATTTCTTTCCCATGCTGAGCTTCTATAATGTGCTCAAGCTCTGTATTTTTTTTGTCTGTGTCTGCTCAGTGTTGCTAATTATGGTGTATATTTTGGTAATCTCTGTAGTTACCTGGGAGATTATTTCTGATTTGATTTTTTGCAGAGCCTCATTCAATTGCTTTGTTGTTTCCATTTCAGAGGTACTTGGTGGGGGGCTTTCACATTGTCCCACCTCATTGCCCCCTGGTTTTGACTTTGGTGAACTGGATGTCTGAGGTTGCATTTTGCTTAAGTGTCTTCTCATTTTCTTTTCTTTTTTATTAGTTTAATTTCTGGGGTGATACTTGTAAGTTGCCTATGGTGGGTTGCTTTATTGGTAGTATTTAGTATAGGTAGTATCTTAGGTGATGATTATTTCTCTGAGGTATCTTCTAGGTATAGCTGGTTTTTGAATTTTGAGTCTGTTGGAAGATCTTAGCTCTTCAGTTTGTTTCCAACAAATGAGAAGTTGTTGCTTGTTGGGCCTTGTCCCTGGTTCTTTGGCACTGTGCCGTCGTACTTTCTGTGACTCTTAGTTAATCTCAGTCATGGATTATCAGGACCAGTAGCTGTTTAGAGCAATTATGTCAATTTTGGCTATAGTGGTACCAATGACATCCAAGACAGCCTAGAAAACAACAAACTGAGGTAAACCTTAATTTGCAACTTTTAACTGTGTGAACTAGATTTGTGATTATATAACAAAATGTAAAACAAACCAGATAATTATATGCAATATATAAGTCTGTAATGTGTCAATTTTGCCCTCAGGGTTAAAATTTAAAATGGATTAAGGAAAAAATAGAGAAGTAGAAGAAGAGAAAGAGATTAGAAGTAAGGTTGGAGGACAAAGGGGGATCATGCCAACTTGGGGAAACTGGTGCAGAAGTCTGAAGGAAAAGAGAGATGGAAGAGATAAAAGAAAGAACAGAGCAGAACCACATCCACAAAGAGGTTAGGAACCAGTTTCACACTCATATATAAATAATGATAGAGAAAGAGAAAAGAAAAACAAAACAAAACAAAACAAGGAAACTAAAAAAAAGAAAAGAAAAACAAATAGTCCACTTCAAGGATTCTCTCTGGTTTCACTAGTAGACAGCCTATGGAGACAGAGTCCCAAATTGTGCCACTCTATCCCAGCAAGGCAGCAGTTGCTTTATGGTGGAGTAGTAGATAATCTCAGTAGGCCTGCCCCAAGCCCAGACTCATTGGGCTTGCTGCAGCCCAAGCAGTTTCCATGGGTCTGTACCCAGCTTGGAGCTGCTGGAGTAAGCCAGCAGCAGCTCTGGTTCTGGGCTTATTGGACCTGACTCCAAAATGGCTCCAACTAATTCCTTTCTCCCGAGGGAGGACTGAGTCCTTTTCACTCACCACCAGCCAGTGCAGTCCTCCAGGTCTGCTGCTCCCCTCCACTGCTGTGTCTTTCTGCAGAGGCCTCCGGAGTCGCCAGCCATCACTGTCACCATGACTGTGTGTCCCCAGGTTCCAACAGCTCCTCGTGTGCAGTGAGTCCCATCTCAAGGTGAAAGTGCCACTGGTTACTGCCTTCTTCATTGAAATTTCTCTTTTCGCTCTCTTTGTGGGCTTAAATTTGCACTTCACATTCTTCTTGGGTCCAAGGGACCCGCTTCCTTCCTTCTTGTCTTCCTCATGATGCTGTATTCCAGGGTCTGGATGGTGACTCTGAGAGAAGCTGTTTTCTCTGCTGCTTACCGTTCCTCCATCTTTGACATTAATTTAAAAAGCGTTAATCAGTAGTCTTCTGTGTGCCCAGCCCTCTGCTGAAAACTGGGTTGGGAGTGGGATGGGGTGGTGGTTGTGGTGCAAGTAAAGTATGATCAGATGTATTTCTTCATAGACCTTAGACTTTAGTTCAAGAGATTTCTATACTGTATAAGACAATAAAATGCTGGAGACAAAGTAAGATGACAGGTTTAGGGACATCTGGTTAACTATTCAGTATTCTTTTTCTGTTTAAAAAAATTTTTTTTGTAGCAGGGATCGAAATCATGACCTCATGCTTGCCAGGCAGGTGCTTATGCCACCCAGCTAAATCCCTGGCCCTGTTTTTCTTTTTTCTGTTTTAAATATCAAGTCAGGTAAATTCTCTCTCTTTCGAGTCAAATTGGTGATTTTAGCATGGTAATCAGATCCTACAATAACCCTAAATCCAAGCCCTCTTACCCATGCACACTGAAGCGAAGCATAGTTTTCTAAGAAATTTTACTTTACCCATGTTTCTCAGTGTTAACTACTTTTGAGTTTCCTTTCTTCATAGCACAGAAAGGACTCAACCTTACATTGGGATCTGGGAGACAGAGGCCAACAACAAATTTTCAAAATAGCTAGACCTAAAAGGAGTCTAAAGCTTCACTTTGCAAAGATGCCTTTACCCTTTGACCCACTCTTTGAGATGGAGTTGAGCTAGTAAGGTGGGATAGGTGAATAACATTCAGAATTCTCTGGAGTTTTTATTTGATGGGTATTCTAGGTAAGACACTTCTATGTTGAAATACATGCTGTAATGACTTAAGTAAAATTACTTTCTGCTTGGAAATGCTGACTAGCTGGTCACTGAATTGGACTTCTCTTTATATTCTTGAGAACATGTCTTTTCTTAGTTACAATAACAGTTCTAATTTTTCTTCATTTGGATCATGTTTTAACCCTTTTATTTTTATTCTGAAATCTCTCCAAGGTCCTCCCATGTGCCTAAGTTGTGGAGTCTAAAACTGAATATCACTTTAATTAAAGCCTACACGTTATGTGTTACTCTATTTACACTTGATAGTATTCAAGTTTACTTTTTTTATTCTTTAAATTTTTTTGTTTTTTTGAGCCAGAATCTCACTATGTAGTTCATCCTGGCCTTGAACTCACTATGTAGCCCAGGCTGGCTTCGAACTCACAGCAATCCTTTTGCCTCAGTCTTCAAGCTTACTTTTAAAATATACACTCTTTATGCCTAAATTAGCTGTGGTCCTCTGCTACTCCCTTCCTTACCACCCACCACCCTTCATTCCTTTTTTTTTCCTTATGCAAAAAAAATTTTCAATTCAATTCAGTACAATCCAATTCAATCCAATTCAGTTCAATTCAGTTCAGTCCAGTCCAGTCCAATCCAATCCAATCCAGTCTAATTCAATTCGAGATGAGGGTTTCACTGTGTTGCCCAGGCTGGCCTCAAATATGCAATCCTTCTACCTCAGCCTCCTAAGTAGCTGGGATTATAGGTGTATGATTCCTGCATCTAGCTTAATTTTAAGTTTATTTTGTCTTTCTGCTGCTGTTTTTTTTTTGCATTTATCTAGTCTGTGCTTTTAAAGGTCAGAGGACTCATTCCTTACAAACAGAAAAAAAAAATAGGGATAATTATCCGTATCACAAAAGGGTTCTTGAAATCACCACAGGCTCCCTTTAAATAGGTGGTTACTGTGGTGATTTTAAGTGTATACAGGTCATCAACTACATCATCTAGAGAAATTGAAGGTAAAGGATTAAGAAGCACTGCCCATTGAAGATCATTTAGAATTTAGGAGAAAGCTGGTTCTTATTTAAACAGTAAAAAACAGATTCACTGAAATTTTTTTTTTTTTTCGGCACCAGGGATTGAATTCACAATCTTGCGCCTGCCGTGGCAGGCGCTTAAGCCACTGAGCCAAACTCCCAGCCCTGGTTTTTTGAGGCAGGGTCGCACTATGTAGCTCAGGCCGGCCTTGCACTCGCATTGTAGTCCAAGCTGGCCTTGAACTCACAACGCTCCTACTACCTCAGCCTCCCGAGTGCTGGGATTAAAGGCGTGTGCCACCACACCCGGCTCGATTCACCGAAATTTTATGTATTTTCAAGAAAATGTTATTATACCTGTCTTTTGGTAGTGGGATTGAACCTAAAGCCTTTGCACTAAGCTACGTTCCCTGTCCTTTTTATTTTTATTTTGAAATCAGGTTCATTCAGGTTGGTATGACCATAAGTGCCTGCTCTATTTAGAGATAAGATCTTACTAAGTTACCCAGTCTGGGCTGGAATTTAATGATTCTCTTGCCTTGGCCTCTCAAGAGTGCTGGGATTACAGGCATGCTCCAGCACACCTGGCTCCTGTAATGCTTTTTTCTTTTTCTTTTTCTTTCTTTTCTTCTTCGTCTTTGTCTTCGTCTTTGTCTTTGTCTTTGTCTTCATCTTCGTCTTCGTCTTCGTCTTCATCTTTTTGAGACAGGGTCTTGCTATGCAGTTCAGGCTGGCCTTGAACTCACTTTGTAACCCAGGCTGGCCTTGGAGTTTGCAGCAATCCTCCTGCCTCAGCCTCCCAAGTGCTTGGATTACAGGAATGTACCATCATGCCTGGCCAGTAATGCTTTTCTTGTCTAAATAAGTCAACGTTTCATTCAACATCTGTACTAGTGGAGGCATATACATTTTAAATTTGTCATGGATTTTCTAAAATTTAAATATAGGAGTAGCTAATGTTCATAAGGCTGAAAAATATCTTATGTCATGACTGAAGATTTGAGATCTGAAAGGAAGTACTTGGGGCTGGAATAGAAACCTGACTTCTGTAGCTGGCTATAGGACCTTAAGCAAACCACTTCACCAGTTCAGGCCTGTTTGTGCAAATATAAAATAAGATTTGATTAAATGGTCTCTGAGGTATTTTTTTCTTGATGCTGGGGATTGAATCCAGGGGCTCATGCATACTATGCACATACTTTTATCATTGAACTATACCCTCAGCCCTCCATGCCTATAATCCCAGTGAAGCAGGAGGATTGCAAGTTTGAGTCAAATCTGGGTGATTTAGAGATTTAGTAGCCAGATCCTGTCTGAAAATAAAAAACAAAAAATGACTGGGGATGTAGCTTAGTGCAAGGGTCCTAGGTTCAATCCCCATTACTGAACTGCCTCCCAGCTCTGATTGTATGATTGCTCATTCTTGCCTAGGAGTTGAATAAACTCTGGGAGTGCCACTATACAAAAAGTGAAAACATTTTTTTCTGAATATCATGGAGTTTTATGTAGCATAGTTAAGTTTTCTCTTCCAGAAGGGAATGACTCTTCATTTACCCTGTTTGCATTTTGTTTGCTCACATCCCATTTTATCCAGTCATGAGTACCCCCACTGAAACTGTTAATTGGGTTTACAACTGCCCTAAATTTATCTTTGATTTTCTAGCTGAAATTTTTCGATAGTCACCTTTTACCTATATAGGGTTATTAATATTTAAAATATATATAAATTATAACTTCATGATCTGATTATAAAAGTGCTTATTTTGTAAAAATGTTTTATTGTGATAAAAATAGCAACTGACAAAATTCAAACAAATATGTAACGTAAAAAATGAAAGATTTCTTCTTAACCTTTCTCCCTACTCCCATTCACTGAAAGTAGCTTTTAATTTGGTGTGTCTTCTGAGACCTTTTTCTGTGTGTGTGTATACATTTATTACTCACATATATGTGTAGGAATACCCACATACTTATATATAGTTTTTAAAAGCAAAATGGGTTATTTAAAATTTTTTAAAATTTTTTAATTTTTTAATTTTAAAAATCAAAACAAAAAAGGGTAGAAATAATACAGAATTTAAAAAAAGTAAGAAATCAATTCTAGTTAATATATTACATATTGTTATCTTGAAAGTAGTTGTTCAAGTTACAAGATCTAGGCATAAAAAATGATCAGACAATCAAACAATGCTAACACAAACTATTCTTTCTGATGAACTAACAGAGAATTAGTAGTATAGTTATCTATCTTGCATACTTATACATGCATACAGTTATATGTGTATACCTATAAACATATAATCTTTTCCTTCCATTTCTCCTTTCCCCTATCCCAGCTGTTCTTTAGTTTTGAGCACTTTCTTTCCCTTTCATTATTACAATATCT
>RJWM01035534.1:0-18856 GCA_004363535.1 Dasyprocta punctata
GAAAAAAAAAAAAAAAGGAAAGAAAAGAAAAGCTTAGGCCCTCACAAATCCACTGCTAGCAAAATTCAATGCCAGCTCTCCTCAAACTCTTCAATGAAATTGAAAAGGAAGCATTTCTCTCAAACTCAATCCTAGGAGCATGTATTTCACTAATAACAAAACCAGAGAAAGACTCAATGAAAAAAGAACTATAAGCCAATCTCCTTAATGAATATAGATGCAAAAATCCTCAATAAAATACTGGCAAGAAGAATGAAGTGAATCATCATGAAGATTATACACCACCACCCATTGGGATTCATCCTAGAAATGTAGGAATGGTTCAACATACACAAATAAAAATAACACACCATATCCATATAGCCAAAGACAAGAATCATATAATCATCTCCATAGGTGCACATTGGGAGACGTTGAAGATGGAAACTGACCACAAATGCAAGGCTGGGGTATGCCAATCTTAAGAACAAAAATCAACCATGACAAACCAAAAGAAGAAGCTGTTTCAGTCCAGGGAACACCTAGCTCCAACAAAATCTAAACAGTGTGTTGCTAGGACAACAGAATGTCATATGACATTAAGTTGCTAAAATGTATAAATAAACACCCCTGCAGTGAGAGGATAGTCCCCTTCCTCCTATCAGGAGAAAAAGGTCTGCACCTGATACCAGCTGTTTATCAGTTCATTATTTTTCTCATCCTCCCACCATCCTTCCCCCTGGAAAACATCTGGAGCTGTGTGGGTCATGGTAGATGCAGAAAAAGCTTTTGATAAAGCACAACACTCCTTCATGATAAAAAAAATCCTCTAGAAAATAGGAATAGATGCTCTCCACCTCAATCTGAAAGAAAAAGCCATATATGATAAACCAATAGCCAACATCTTATGAAACAGACAAAAAAGTGAAGAATTTCAACCTAAAATCAGGAACAAGACAAGACTGTCTATTAACACTACTCCTACTCAATATAGTTCTGGAAACATTAGCCAGAGCAGTTAGAAAAAAGAGAGAAATAAATGGAATAAGGGTAGGAAAGGAAGAAGTTAAAGTATCATTATTTGCAGATGACATGATACCCTACATAGAAGACCCCACAAACTACACTGAAAAGAGTTCTAGATCTAATAACCAAATTCAGTAATGTAACTGGAAACAAAGTCAACACCCAAAAATAAATAGCATTCCTGTACAGAAACATCAAACTCACTGAGAGAAATAAGGGAAACTACATCCTTCCCAATAGAAATGAAATACATAAAAATCAATGTATCAAAGAAAATAAAAGATCTGTACATTGAAAATTAAAGTACTCAAAAAAGAAATTGAAGAGGATTTCAGAAAATGGAAAGACATTCTTTGTTCAAGAATAGGAAGAATAAACACTGTGAAAATGGCCATTCTACAAAAGAATTTGTTCAGATTTAATATAATTCCAATCCAAATATCATTAGTGTACCTCATGAATCTGAAGAAACTATTCCTAAAATTCATATGGAACCATAAGAGACCTCGAATAGCAAAGGAAATTCTGAGCAACAAAAGTAGTGCAGGAGGTATTACAAACCCTGATCTGAAATTTTACTAGAAAGCTACTGTGAAAAATGAGCATAGTACTGGCATAAAAAAAAAGACCTGAAGATCAATGGGATATATTAGAAGATACCACCACAACTACAAACAGTCACAGCCACCTTTGACAAAGGGGTGAAACATATTCACTTGAGGAAAGTTAGCCTCTTTGATAAGTGGTGCTGGAAAATTTGAATTTCCATATACTGAAAACTAACACTAGACCCATATCTATCACCATGCACTAAACTAAAGTCAAAATTGATCAAATATCTATATAATGAAACAGAAACA
Organism: Dasyprocta punctata; assembly: GCA_004363535.1. NCBI lineage: Eukaryota > Metazoa > Chordata > Mammalia > Rodentia > Dasyproctidae > Dasyprocta > Dasyprocta punctata. The sequence continues at coordinate 1,866 of RJWM01035534.1, forward strand.
TTAAATCTGGTGGAAGACAAAGTAAGTGGAAATCTTGAAGAAATAGGGGTAGGCAGAAAGTTCATGAACAAAAATCAAACTACATGGGAAATACATTCCAGAATCAACAACTGGGATTTCATTCTATTAAAAAGTCTTTGCACATCCAAAGAAATCACCAAAATAGTGAAAAGAAAACCCACTGATTGGAAAAAGAATTTTTCCTACTCTCCCTCAGACAAAGGGCTTCTACCTAGAACATATAAAGAATTTTAAAAAATGATCAGGCCCCCTAAGAACAAAGGTCCAATCCAAAAATAGGCATCTGAGATGTATGCATAGTTCTCAGATGAAGAAACACAAATGGAAAATAAATCTATGAAAAAATGTGCAGCAGCATCTGTCATTATAGTAATGCAAATTAAAACAACGCTGAGATTCCATTTCACTCCAGAAATAATGTCCAAGGTGAAGAAATCAACCAATAACAAATGTTGGTGGGAGTGTAGGGAAAAAGGAACTCTACTGTGGCTGGGAGGGTAGACTGGTAGAATCACTTTGGAAATCAGTGTGGTTTTTCCACAAAAATCTGAGATTAGAGATTCCATTTGACCCAGCTATTCAAGTTCTGGATCTTTTCCCAGAAGAACTGAAAATATACCACAGTGATATATGCACACTCATATTTATAGCAGCACAATTTATAATAACCAAATCTTGGAAACAAAGCAAATGAGGAATGAATAAAAGAGAGCTTGTAATTTTATACAATGGAATACTACTCAGCTATAAAGAAAGATTGTATCCAGGCTTTTGTCAGTAAATGAATGAGATCTGGGCCATAGTCATAAGTGAAATAAATCAGACTCAGTGTAAATACTGTTCTGTCTCCATAGGGTAAGAAACTGAGAGAGTAAATAAGATAAAAAATCTACAGTTGATATTGTGAAAGGATAAGGAACTACTCAAGGGGAAAAATAAACTGGGATGGGGAAAAGAGAAAAGAAGGACAGGAAAAAGAACAGCATATATGTATATATAGTAGATAAGATGAATATACTACTACTTCTATTAGTTCTTGGAAAATAATAGTTAATACTCATATGATTAGACCAATTTTGCATGTCTGTATCTGGTAATTTAAGCAACTCTTTTTAAGATAGCAATATGAAATATTACAACCATTTTAAAATTCCTATCATAGTTTTGAAATTTTTATTATTTTGGGTTTTTGTTATTGTTGTTGTTCTAGTTGTTTGTATGCCTCTTGTTTTTTGTTTTTCTTTTCTGTTATTTTCTCTTTAAAGTAAAAAAAGTTATTATAATTTTATCTTAATATCAAGCTTGGAAATATAAAAGTATAGCAAAAATTTTTTGTTTAAACAATTATGGTTGTCCTAGTCATTGAATTTCTGCATGATGTTAATGGATAGCAGTCATACAGTCTTTTAAAGACAGTCCCTGAGATCAAAAGCTACATATAATATTTCAGCATGCCAATCATAACATTATTTTGGTAATATGTTTAAATATCCATCTTAGTATTGAGTAGAGTAACACACATCTTATACCTCACGTACTTTATAAGAAAATTATTATTTGACTGGTAATCTTATAATGATTTTATGACTAACCTCTTGGATATTTTTGGAAGGAATGATCTAAGCTCCACCAAAATTAATAATTATATATATATATATATATATAAAACTTTCACAAATTTTTTTAACAAATGTAAGATTTCTAGTCAGTATTTTTTAAACTGTTTAGCGGGGCAAAACTTTTCTCATACAGAATTATCTAATATTAGAAATATATCTCTTGTATATGTAGCCTTTTTAATATCTCTTTTTTCAATTTACTATAAACATTTTACAACAGACTTGTCTACAGCCACTTGAAACTAAAGTGTGCCTTTTATCTTGAGATAGTAAACTGGGCTGCCTGGTGATAGACTTCTGAGTATCTTTGTATTAGGGTTCACATCTCAAAATCATAGAACAGAGAGTAGCTCTATACTATAATTTGTTACTTAAGAGTTTATAGTGCACAAGAAAAGGTTTATGTAACTCATTAAAATTTGTAATTTGATGAAAATCTTTTGGCCTGACAGAACTTTGGCTATTTATGAGAGCTGGCCTTGAGGCTCCCAAATCTGGGGAAGTCCTGAGGCCCTGTCTCATTGTATTTTCTTTGAAATGTAATGATAACCTCTTGTTTTGTTTAGTCTCCAATCTCTGCAGGCACAGTTGGCCTCTAAAGCATTTTTAATTTATTTATTAAGTCATTGACTGTCTAGGAGAACTGATCTGGGTGACTTTTTATAACTGCTTGGTGATCAGGTTCCAAACCTGGCAAACTATTTTTAAGTCTGGATTGCCCTCTGGTGGCCAAACAGAGCACAGGTGTGGCCATTTAATTTTATAAAGCATGTAAATGTTTTGAGGATTCATTTTTAACTTACAATCTTTTCAAAAACTTTTCCTGAAGTTTTCTACATATCTAGGAGAGTCATTCTACACTGACTACCACCTACACTGACTGGCTTCCTATAGTGTATGCTTGTGAGCCCTTGGAGTCAAAATGGACAAAGGATGAGGGGTGTTTTCAAGGAAAAAGACCAGGCAGCCCACGTTGGGATTAATTAAACACCTTAGCTTTAATCTGCCTGGGGGAGGTGATTTCACGTGGAACACAGGCAGAACAATGTGTTATAGGCACTCATTTAACATGCATTCCAAGGTTAACATAGTTCTCCTCGTACACCCTGGTGCAATTCCTAGTTGAATCTGAAAGAGAATCTTACAGTCTTACTTAACAAAAACTACTTATACAGGCTGCTAGCACAAACTCCAAGAGTTGATCAAACCCTTGCTTTGTCCCAAAAGGTAAGAAACTGACAAATAATAACTGACAGCTAAATGAGAACTATCCCTGAGGACTTTCTACATTATCCACAGGATCTTGCTGTGTTCCATGTACTCTTAGGGAATAAAGAGGTCACTGCTGTCTCACACAGGCTCCCAAACCTGAGCCACTGAGGATACTCTGAGAAAATGACTGGAAGATGTGAGTTTTTATCTGAATTTGACAGGCAAGGTTCTGGAGGTCATCGAACCTTCTCCATTGACCTAAATGATCAGCATGATGTCTCCTTGGTGAGTCCCCAGAAATGTTACAGGGTTCAGGATCAGAGAAGACAGAAGACATGGCCCAAGGAGAAATTTGGAATGTATACAGCTTTATTACACTAGCAGGCTGAAATAAATTTCAGTTCCAAATCATCAGCATTGACCTGAAATTAACAGTCTCTTATATATATTTTCAGAAGGAGGTGCCAATGCCAGATAACAGCATATTTTATAATTAGCTACATAGGCTGGGTAATATGTTGTTCACAAGACTTATTTTTATAAGCTATTTGGGGTGACTATCATATAATGGGGGATCGAGATTGTGGTGAACAGGAGGAGTCAATCATTGTCTTTAACTGAGTCACTCTGTACATGAGAACTTGAAATTCAACTAGTATAACAAAATTCACTGTTCAACTGAGTTACATTCATCTTACAAGTTGTAGTGGGCATGGGGGATGTCAAGGCTTAGCTGAGTTTTGTAGTTTTTAATTAAAGGAAAAGGATGTGATTCCCAGTTCTATCCTTGAATAGTATTAAACCATAAGTTCTAAAATTGCATTTACAGAGCAAATGTGAGCAGGAAGACCCAGCCATATCTGCCTCTGCTTCCTGGGCATTACTATTAGAAGGCTTAATTTCCACAGACAGCCAGCATGAGCAGGGAGATCCAGTCAGATCTGCCTCTGCTTGCTGGCTGCCAGCATCAGAAAGCTTGCACTTGCAGGTCACCATTGGAGACCCTTTCTTCCTTTGGGCAGCCATCACCCACCAGGAGACACAAACAAACACCGTGTGCCTGCCATCATCATGGGAGCCCAAGTGTAGATGCACAGGCTGAGAGAAGAAGCAGTCCTACCACCATGCACCCATGGCCGTGGGGAAAGTCTCAGTGTAGCTGCATGAGACTGGAAAAGCCCATGCTGTACCCTGCTACTTCCCTGGGAAGCCATGTGCCTGTCCCATTCCCCTATACCATGGAGGGGAAGCCAATATGGGAAGTGCCTACAACTGGCTTGATGTGAGGAAGCCAGGAGAATGTCATGTTGCAGAAACAAAAGGCAATCTCAGACCTCCAGCACATACTGAGCAAGTCTGAGAGATATGGTTATAGAAGAAAATGAAACTCACACACCTGAAATTTCTGAAAGTATAGCAACTGGAGTAGAAAACAACTTCATGAAACTGTAAAAGTAATCAGATCAGAAATAATGTCTCAGGTAAAAGAAGAAATCACAAACATGATGAAAGAATTGCTAAGCAAATATAAAGAAGACAGAGAAAAAGAACAGCATAGGAAAATGATGAAACCTTGAATGAATAATATAGAAAGGAATTACAATGCATCAAACAGATTCAAAGAGATATTCAGGAGACTAAAAAGTCTATCAAAAGCTGGTAAAACTGCTGCAAAGATACTGAAGATAGACTTTCAGTCCTTGAAAGAGGAGCATAGCTAGTGATCATGAATGGAAAGATCTCTTAAAAATGAAAAGGGAGGGCTGGGGATTTAGCTCAGTGGCATAGGTGTGAGGTTGTGCATTTGATTCCTGGTACAAAAAATGTTATAAAAAATAAAAACAAGGGGCCAAGAAATAATTCAACAGCTGCAAGATGAAACAAATTAAAATAATTTAAGAGTGATAGGTATCAGTGAAGAAGCAGGAGTAAACACAAATGAAATAAACAGAAGCAACAGCAAAAATCTTCCCAAACATGGGAAAAGGATCTAGCATACAGTTATTGAGGTATATAGAACTCCAACTAGCCATAACCAAAGTAAATCTATACCCAGACATATAATAATCAAGATCCTAGAAATTCAGCACAACAAAATATTAAAAGCTGTTAGAGAAAAGAAGCAGATCACATCTAAAGGAAAACCAATCAGAATCAAGACAGACTTCTCAATACAAACCATCGAGTCAAGAAGAATTTGGAGGGAAGTCTTTCAAGTCCTGAAAGAAAACAACTTCCAACAAAGATTGATGTATCTTGCAAAACGTTGCTTAAAAACTGCTCGAGAAATGAGATACTTCCACATTAAAGAACAACTGAAGGAATTTGTGACCACAAATCAACACTGCAGAGTGCTGAAAGATATTCTAGAGAGAGATAAAAATGACTGTGGTCCCAGGAACAGTAGCAGAGATGGACTGCAAAACAGGACAGGCAAATGAATGAAGGGGAAAAGTGGAGGGGCAACAGCAGGAGGATAGAATGTCAGAGATGAACCAAAGTATGCCATTTGTAACCATTAATGTAGGTAGCCTCGATTCACCAATAAAAAGAAACATAGGGAGGATGGTTCAAGAAACAAGATTCATCAAAATACTGTACACAAGAAATACACTTATCTCAAAAGGAAATTCATAGACTGAGAGTCAAAGGACAGAAAACAATTGTTCCATGCAACAAAAGAAAAAAACAAAGGTAACTTGCCCATGAACAGCAGACTGGATAAGAATGGTATGGTGTTTTGATAAATTGGACAGCTACCCAGTTATAAAGTAGGATAATCTCGAGGCTCTTGTAGGTAAGTGGATGCAACTGGAGATCATGTTCATGAACAAAATAGTTTGAGATGATACAGATGAACCATAGCATAAAAAACAGAAGTTGTTGGTGGGATCCAAAAGACACAATAGATATTATCAAAGTGATAGGGGAGGAAACACCTACAAGGGGAAGTTCATAATCACGGTTAATTCCTTATTGCCTTGTTTTGAACTCGTATCATTTTCATAATTTTGTTAGGTTTGGTTTTGTTCTGAATTGTTTTGTTAGATTTTACTGTGTCTGATAGTACAGGAAGTTATTTTGAAGATAGTGGATAGACATCAACTCCTAGGTACAGTGGCAGACCTTTGACTGAACCACTTTTTGAAATGCATAGTTAGCTTCAAATTTCATCACTTGGTCAGTTGTATTTATCAAAAGGACAGAAGGATCTCTGAAGCCCACAATGCAATTTAAAGAATTACACAAACTATCATTTAAATGTTTCTTTAAACAGCCCTTGATTTTGAAATGTGAAAAACTTTCTCTCTATTCTTTTTTACTGTTGTTAGATTGCTATAAGTGATCTCTGTACTAATGTGTCACCTCAAAAACATGCTGATAATTCTAATTATAATAAATCTATAACAGACTTTCACAACTATAATTAACCTTGGCAAATATTCTAGGAATGCTCACTATCTGAGCATATCTACTTTGAGGATAAAAATATGCATTATATTAACCACTTTTAATTGCCTGTTATTTTGTTTTGAAATTCTGTAACACCATTCTTATTATTTTTTCTTCTTAAAATATAAAAGTAATTATGTCTCATTCATTTTTTAAAGATAGTTACCTAGAGATGTTAATTAAAGATTTTAGCTCATTTCAGTTTGCTTACTTTTCATTTTTTTCTCTGGCTCTTTTTGTCTCCTACTAAAAATAAGAATTATCTTGATTTTTGGAAATATCCACATAGTTTGAAAAGTTATAGGATAATGATTAAGGGACTTTTAGCTAAAACAGGATTACAAATAAAATATTTGGTATTTAAGGATGTAAAAGTTAGATAATGTTTTAAACTAATATGAATATTTCTATATATTAATTTTCAAATATATGTTCTATTTGGGTTGACTTATAAAGAAACACTAATGACATTGTCCCAAATGCTTTTTGGTTCACATATCTTAAAAGTGGATTAATTTAAGTCAATTGATTAAATGGGATTGAGGTTGATGAAAAATAAAACACCAAGTTCAAAAATCAATCCATTGATCAATCAAGTGATTACAGTGAAGTTCTCTTTAAATTTTTTTAAAGAGAAAAAAATGCAGAATAAAAAGAAAAGAAATAAATAACAGCAAAAATAACAACAAAAAACCAAACAGTAATAACATAGAATTTCAAGACTAGAGGCCAGGGATTTAGCTCAGCAGTGTAAATGCCTACCAGGCAAGAGCAAGGTCATGAATTCAATCCCTAGTGCCCAAAAAAATTTTTAAAAAACATTTAGTAGAATTTCAACATAAGAGAAGAACTTAACAATGGTTGTTATATTGCATGTTGTTATCTTCAAAAGAACTGCGCAGATTACCAGACTTAGGCATGTAAGTTTGATTGAACAATATGAGCAGTAGTTATTCCTTTCCTTGAACTAACAGAGTTAGTAGTACAATTAGCTCAAATATTTTGGGTATGTATATGTTGGGAATCATTGAAGCTGGAAACTGACCATATGTGCAAGGCTGGAGCATGACTATTCCAAGATCATAGAGCACCCAGAGCAAATCATGTGAAGAAGATGCTTCAACTCAGAGAACACCTGGCCCCAAGATAATCTGCACAGTGGGTTGCTAAAACAACTGGGTGTCATATGACTTTAAGTAGCTAAAAAGTATAAATAAAGGTCCTCTCTTTACTGAAGGGACTATGTCTTTGACCCCATCAGGAAAAAGAGGTATCCTCCTGAGCCCAGTTTTGGTCTCTTCTTTATTTTCTCAACATCCCACAATTCTTCCCCTCAAAAAGCATCTGCAGTTCAGTGGGTCACAGCCCATTGGGACCTGAACACAGACCGGGGTTAAAAGAAATAGTGGCTGAGGTAATACTTCTCATTTTCATGCTACATGGGGAGAAGTGGAAAATACTCATCACTGGAGGGAATTGATAATGACATCATCAGGTGTTAAGCTTAGGGAGTTTGAAAACAGGTTTACTGGGGTGAGAAATGGATTTACTTGAGTGAGAGAGAAATGGGCTTAAGAGAAGTCAAAGATGGAGAAATGGGCTTGAGAGAAGCTGAAGAGAGAAATAGGTTTACAGATATATATGTTTGTTGTATGCTTGATTCCTGTGCTTACTTTTGTGGATTTTGATTAGAAAATATCTTGATTATTGTGGGCTGGTTGAGGTGGTCATAAGGTAATTGGCTCAAAGCAGTATTTTAAAATCAAGTCCCAAGCAGAGAAGACATGACACAGTAACAGAAATGGTGACTTCCCTCAATTAGATTAGGAAGGAGAGAAGGGGATAACTCTTACCTCCAAGAAGAGAACTTTGCTGTGAATTCTATTTTACAACACCTAGTATTTTCAACTGAGCCACTTTTCAGTTCAGAGAAATTTTGCAGCATCACAGGTTAACAGTTCCACCTTTCATGGAGTAGAGCAGTTTTCTCTGTTTTCCTTGCAATTAATTGGCACTAAAAAAAAAAAAAAGACAGAAGGGTAGGGGAGTACATAGAGGGTTTTCCACATCTCTATGCATTTACTAATCTTCAAATCCCCAATAGCCCATAACAAATTATAATCAATCAGATCATCAGTTCACATCCTAAAGAAAAGAGAAAAAAATCTACTTGTTTTCATTGAGCAGTGTGGGGACATTTTGCCAGGTTGTGCTGCTGCAATTGTGGTCATTATCTGTCCTTTCAACAAAACTTTCAGCTCTCTGTCCAAAGTGCAGATGACAATATCACTGGGCCACTCCATGTAAGTTCAAAACTAAATGTGGAAGGACTACTGTTGGGGCAAAATTATATGTAAGAACACATGTACAAAATTACAAACATATAGATACTTCATGATCAACTACAGGACTCTGACCAAGTTGCTGTTATGCTGCCTCTGGTATATTCAATTGACCTTGACAATGTCAGAGCAATTGCCCATACCTTGAAGCAACTTGGGCTGACCTGTACTCAGTAAAAATCTTCTATCCAGACATTTCTATATTATGGTAATGCCCTTAACTACTCTCATTCAGTCAAGGCCCTCTCTCTGGAACATTCCCATATTATGGTAATGCCTTTAAGCACAATCATTCTGTAAGAGCCTCCTCCCCTGGTTCCTGGAATGTTTCTATTGTTTCAAGGCTAGCCTGTCAATATATGATTTAATGTAACCAATCATGTAATATTTTGTCACTTGTTTTGCACCTCCACTTCTAATGAGATATAGACTAGATTCCTTCCAGACTGGGGAGCCATTGTGGGTGTGGAATTATCTCATAACAGAATTAAATGCTATCTTCTTATTGTCTCAATGCAAAGAGTCTTCCTTATGGCTTGGTTTGTCTTAGCCTATCTTGGAAAGTTTCCCACAACGTTTCTGTTTCCCTGACTGGGAGGATACCTTGGGGAACATTTAGATCACTGGTACAGGCCTCATGCACTGCTGTTGGGATCACCCCCATTTGAAGATGAGAAGGTGTGCCCTCTGACTTCTCCAGTCTCCTCAACAACCAAGAGAAGAATGCCCCTGCACAACAGTGAGGACCTCATCAAACCCAAGGAAGACAGAATAAGGCCTGGACCAGGCCCTCACACAAGGTAGGCCTGCCCCAGGTTTTGTTATGTAGCTAACCTAGGTAACCTGCTTATACTCAACTGAGGGTGAAAGAGGATTTGATCACTCCTCAGTGATGTTTGTCACCTGTTTTGACTTTAGCTCCTGGAATCACCTATTCAATAATGTTCATCACCTCTTTTGACTCCAGCTTCTATTCTAGGCAGAGTAGTTAGATCCAGCAGCTTTTCCAGTTAGATTTGCCCATAGATCTGGAGGTGGGAATGTATTAACCTCCAGTGTGATCATGCATGAATGTGTGCACTGAGTAAGAGCAAGCAATGTAAGCCATAGACTGCTTCACCCATGCAGCAAGACTGGGAAGCACCAGTCATGGCACTTACCTGGTCCCTGATCTGCAGTTCTGTTTTGATCAATTATGGCATATTGGAGACCTGGCACCCTCCTTAGCTAAGTCACTTGTAAGTCCCCATAAGGGGCATGGCCAGGTGGGCAACTGAGTAGTCATTCCTCTTGGGAACGTTTCCCTCACTTTGTTTGTGGCATTGCCAATCTAGGGTACAATACCACAGGGTACACACATAGGGAGAAATCATGGGTGCAAGCCAGAGGATATCCACTAGTTTAGAATGCATGATAGGAAGCCTCAAAGAGGCTATTTGGCAGACTTTGGAACAAAAATAAAAATGAAGCCACAGCGACTTTGTGCCTTCTGTGAAGTACACTGGCCACATTTGTACCCTATGTGGCCACCAGGGAGTACCCTGAATGTGAAAATTGTCTGCCAAGTCTGGGGAAAAATATTTGGAACTGCACCAGGAGACCATCCTGATAAATTCCCTTTCACTGACTCCCAGTTACAATTGTGCAAAAATCCCCCACCATGGGTCTGGGCTTATGCCAGCCAAAAATGGGGAACTCTCTTGGTACTCAAAGATGACAAACAGGCAGAGCTCTCCAGTGAAAGAGGCACCAAAGACTAAGACTCAAATGATTTACCTGTCTTACCCACTGGTCCTAACGAGGACAACTTACCTCGTCCTTGTCCTCCTCCATACATAAGCAACCATGCAGATCCACTAGACCCTTCACTGCCACCCATGGAGGCAACTGATACTCTGACTAACAACCACCTGTGTTGTATGACTCCACCACATCACTTGCACCAACTGTACTGCCACCACCCAGTTCTGAAGAGTCACATGAGCTGAACCCAGTCACTGACTACTCTTGTCACACTTTCTGATGCCCCTTCAAGAATGTCACAGCACAGAGGGACCAAATCAACCAACTCCTTATTACTATTAGCCTTTTAGTTGGAAAAATTATATGTCACATAACTCTGAGAAACCTCAGACCATGTTTGAACTCCTCATCTCAGTCTTTCAGACTCTTTGGCCAACTTGGGTGGACTGCAGACATATTGTTTTGACTCTTTTCAGCACTGAGAAGTGAGTCTGCATCATGGAAGGAAATCTGACCTGGGTAAGAGCCAAGGTTCCAGAAGATGCTGATGATCCTGAGGCCTGGATAGACACAGTCTTCCCTGCTAACCCACCTGATTGGGACTATAGTACTGAAGCCAGCCATACAGCTCCTGCCAGATATCAAAATGCACTTCTGGTGGTGATAAAAGTAGGGAGGAAAAAGCCCATCTTTGTCTAAGATTGCCAATGTTGTTCAATGGAAAGAGGAAAGTCCAATGAAATTCTATGATAGACTGTGTGAGGCTTACTGAACCTATACCCCAATTGATTCTGAGGTTCCTCAGCATCAACAAATGATAAATTTAGTTTATGTGACACAACGTGCTTCTCACATCCAGAAGAAAAAATCAAAAGATTAAGAGTTTTACTGGCATGAGTGCTATACAGCTGCTCCAGATATCTCAAAAGGTTTTCATAAATTGAGAGGAAGAAAAGCAAAAATATAAATGTAACCAGCCTGCTCTCTTGTCTGCACTCTCAGGAAGGGAACTTCCAAAAGAATTCCAAACCAGTCAACAGTGAAATTAAAACCAAGGCAATGAAGCCTCACAGGAGTTTCAGCCTAAGAAAGGTAACAGTCCCTGTGCTCTGGCCCCAAACCAAGGTGCCAAATGAAAGCAATTTGGACACTGGAAAGATCAATGCCCCCACCACCTCAACAATCAACAGGGTCCTGAAGCATTAGACCTGCCACAACCTGAAACCTTGTTTTCACTTTTTGAAGACACTCAATAGGCCAGATCAGGCTCTATCATACTTGGCCCCTGAGAGCCCATGGTCACAATGAAAATTGAGGGAAAGCCAATGACTTTTATGGTTGACAGCAGAGCCAGATATTCCATTGTTAACCAACCTGTCACTCCTTTGACCTTCCAGCAAGTTCCATTAGTTGGAATTACTGACATCCCCATTGAAAAGAAGTTCTGCCAGAGTTGATCCTGTGAACTGGGAGGACATTTCATCAAACATGAGTTTCCATACATGCCTGCTTGACCAACATCAACTGTCAAAATTGGGAGCAACAATCTTCACACCTGACAAGCCTGCCACCCTCACTCTTGAGCCCCCAGCCTTGTGCTTGATGTTGACTTTAACCATGACAAGAGAAGAAGAATGGTGTCTCTATCAAACAGAGATGCCCATAGATTGTAGTTCTGAGACATTAACAGCCATGTTTCCAGATGTTTGGGCAGAATAATCACCCCCAGAACTAGCCTTGATAATTGAACTCAATCCAGGAGCTGCTTCTGTTGCCATCAATCAATGTCCCATGTCCTGGGAGACTTGCCTTGGGATTCAGCCTCATATCTCCAGACTGAAGTAAGTCAGAATCCTGGTAGACTGCCAGTCACTTTGAAACACTCCACCATTGCCCATTGGAAAGCCTAATGGAAACTACCAACAAGTAAAAGACCTTTGTGCCATCAATGAAGCCACAGCCATAACCTTGCATCCAGTGGTCCCAAGCCCATAGACCCAGTATATCATTAATATAATGTAGTGGTGTACAGTGCAGCAGGGTCTCAAGAGTGAGGATGGCAGGCTTGTCAGGAGTGAAAAAGGGTGCCTTTTTCTGCCTTCAAATAGCTCCTGCTAGTCAACTGCTTTTTGCTTTTGAGTGGGAGGGCTCTCACACAGGACAAGAGGGACAACTAACTGGGACATGTCTCACACAAAGATACAAAAACTTGCCTACATGGTTGGGGAAGCCCTGGCAGTTGACTTAGCTAAGTTCCCCCATAACAAATTTCATTCTACACTGCTACAGTATATTAATGATATCTTGATTGGAAGCCCTAATAAACAGGACTGCTAGAAAGGAACAAACATCCTCTTATGCCATTTATGCAAAGCTAGATACAAAGTCTGCTGGAAAAGGGTTCAAATCTGTAAACAAAAACTTAGATATTGACACCAGAAGCTCTGAACTCCTTGCAGCCAGACTCAGGGTCCAGGTGGCACCACACTCTGGAGTACACTCTGCCTAGCTGCCTGGGACCAGGAGGCCTTTGCTCCCACCCAATAAGGCAGAGGTTCCACCCACATGCTCTGGGAGGTCACCCTCACTAGCTGCACACAGGATCCAGCTCTACCCAGTCCTGTGACCCAGCTTGACCCACCAGGGGAATGCCTGGCCAGCCTCACAGGACACAGAGGTACTGAGCCCAGTCCAGCTAACGACCCTAGAACTGCTCATCAGGGACTGACCAGCATAGCTACAGGGCCTTGGAGAGCTTGGGCTCTCCCCACCAGAGTGCAGGTTGCATGTGAGCTCCATTCTTCAGTGCAGTGGCCTACATGCCTGGTCCTAGAGCTCATGGGCCCACTCAGCCAGGAGCAAGGACCAGGCACTGTAGGTCTGGGACTTGCCCAGGCTTGTCTGGCACACCAGAAGCTCTGAACTCCTTGCAGCCAGACTCAGGATCTTGGTGGTGTCACACTCCAGGGTATGCTCCACCTAGCTGCCTGGGACCAGGCCTTGGGCCCCACCCAGTAAGGTGGAGGCTCCACCCACACACTCTGGGAGTGTGCCCTCACTAGGTGCACACAGAATCCAGCTCTCCCGGGTCCTGCAACTCAGCTGGACCCACCAGGAGAATGCCCAGTCAGCCTCACAGGACATAGAGCCACAGAGGTTCTAGAAGAAAATGAAAAAATGAAAGACCAAAAGGCAGTCTCAATCCCCCAGACCACTGAGAAAAAACCCAAGAGACACTGATATGGAAGAAAGTGGGAGTCACACAACTGAACTTTCTGAAATTACAGAAAATGCAGTAAAGTAATAGCTCAATGAAGCTATAGAGAAATTCAAATCAAAAATATTCTCTCAGCTAAAAATTGAAATGAAAATCACTATTAAAGAAATGTGTGTGTCTAAAGAAGAGCAAGATAAAAAATAGAAGAACTTAAGAAATTGATGGGAACTTTGAATGAACAATATAAGACACAAAACAAATGTGTGAAACAGATGCAAAGGGAAATGCATGAAATGAAAATTTCCATGCAAAATTTGAAAAGGTGCTTGAATGAAGCTGAAGATAGAATCTCAGCTCTTGAGGACAACATGGGAGCTCATGGCCATGGAAGAAAAAATCTCTTAAAAATAGTTAGCAACCAAGAAACCACAATTTAACAGCTGCAAGGCAATGCCAAGAGAAATAACATAAGATTATTAGGCATAAATGAAAAAGCAAGGGACAATACTAATGACTTACAAAAACTATTCACAGAAATAATAGCAGAAAGCATTCCAAACTTGGGAAAAGAATCTGAAATACAGTACCCTAATTAACCATAACCAAAATAAATCTTTGTCCAGACATATAATAATAAGGGTATCAGAAATACAGCACAAGAAAAAAATATTAATAGCTGTCAGAGAAAAGAAACAGATCACCTATGAAGGAAAGCCTATCAGAATCATGGCAGATTTCTCAACACAAACATTTAAGTTACAAAGAGCTTGGAGTGAAGTATTTCAAATCATTAAAGAAAACCACTTGGAACCCAGATTGATGTACCCTGTAACACTATCCTTAAAAATTGATGGAGAAATCAGATACTTTCATGACAAAGAACAACTGAAGAAATTTATAGTCACCAAACCAACACTAAAAAGGTTACTGAGAGACATTCTAGAAAGAGACAAAGATAGCTACAATCTTAAGAACAACAGCAAAAGGAAACCACTAAGCAGGACAAGTAATTAAACAGAAAATGAGGAAAACCAACAACAGAAAGATATCTTGACAGGGATGAGCCAGTACATATCAATTGTATCAATCAATGTAAATGGTCTCAACTCACCAATAAAAAGAAACACTAGCAGAGTGGGTTAAGAAACAAAACCCAACAATATGCTGTGTATAAGAAACACATTTCACTCAAAAGGAAATTCACAGACTAAAAATCAAAGGCTGGAAAAGAATACTCCATGCAACAGGAACCCAGAAAAAAGCAGGGATAGCTATTATTTTTGCAGGCAATGAGAACTTCAAACTGAGAATGATTCAAAAGAGATAAAGAAGGTCACTACATACTTGTTAGGGGAAAACTTCAAGCGGAAGAGATTACAATCGTAAATATATATGCACCGAATATGGGAGCACCCAACTATGTAAGACAAATCTTAATGGACATGAAAAACCAAATAAACAATAATACAGTCATAACAGGGGACCTTAACACCCCACTGTCACAGAGAGACAGATCAACCAAGCAAAAAGTCAGCAAAGAAATAACAGAATTGAATCAAACTTGTGAACAAATGGACATAGCAGATGTGTACTGAGTATTCCATGCATCAACATCAGAATACACATTCTTCTCAGCTGCACATGGGTCACTTTCTAAAATAGATCCTATACTGGTCCACAAAACATACTTAAGTAAATGCAAAGTAACTGAAATAATTCCATGGATATTATCTGACCATAGGACAGTAAAATTGGAAATGAATGACAAAGAAACCTACAATAGCTGCATAAACACATGGGAATTAAATACAATTGTCCTAAATAACCAATAGGTCACAAAAGAAGTTAAAGAAGAAATTAAATATGTAAAATTGAATGAAAATGCAAATACAAATTACCAGAACCTGTGGAATACAATGAAAGCAGTCCACAGAGGGAGATTTATAGCACTAAACTCTCATGTCAGAAAAATGGAAAGAACACACAGAAACAACCTAATGTTGCACCTCAAACTTCTAGAAAAAGAAGAGTAAGTCAAGTCCAAAGCCCAAAGAAGGGAGGAAATTAAGATTAGAACAAAAATTAATATAATTGAAACTAAGAAAACAATACAAAGAATTAATGAATTGAATAGTTGGTTCTTTGAAAGAGTAAATAAAATTGATAAACCCTTAGCCAACCTTATCAGAAAGAGGAAAGAAAAAACTCAGATTCATGCAATAAGAAATGGAAAGGATGAGATCACTACAGACCCTGTGGAATACAGAAGACCATCAAAACCTACTTTGAAAACCTTTACTCACATAGATTTGATATTACAGAAGAAATGGACAGATTGCTGGAGACCTATGAACTACCAAAGCTGAATCAAGAAGATGTAAAGCTGCTGAATAATCAATTTCAACTAATGAAATTCAAAATGTAATTAGGACCCTGACAACAAAGAAAAGTCTGGGCCCTGATGGATTCACTGCCGAATTGTATAAGAAATTGAGGGAAGACTTAATGTCAACACTCCTCAAACTCCTCAATGAAATTGAAAGGGGAGCAAGTCTCCCTAAATCTTTCCTGGAAACAAGTATTACCCTAATACCAAAACAAGAGAAAGACGCAACCAAAAAAGAAAATTACAGGCCAATCTCCCTCATGAACATAGATGCAAAAATCATCAAAGGAATACTGGCAAATAGAATACAGCAAGTTATCAGGAAGATTATACACCATGATCAAGTGGGATTCATCTCAGGAATGCAGGGATGGTTCAACATAGGCAAATCAATAAATATAATACACCATGTCAACAGGGCCAAGGACAACAACCACATGATCATCTCAATAGATGCAGAAAAAGCTTTTGACAAAATCCAACACCCATTCATGATAAAAATAACCCTACAGAAAATCAGAATAGATAGTGTCTACCTCAACCTGATAAAAGCCATATATCATAAACCAACATCTTACTGAATGGAGCCATATATCAAAAGCCAACATCTTACTGAATGGAGAAAAACTGAAAACTTTCAACCTAAAATCAGGAACAAGACATGGAAGTCCATTATCACCACTCCTATTCAATATAGTTCTGGAAATATTAGCCAGAGCAATTAGACAAGAGAAAGAAATAAAGGGAATAAGGATATGAAAGGAAGAAGTGAAATTATCATTATTTGCAGACGATATGGTACTCTACATAGGAGACCCCCAAAAATCCATTAAAAGACTTCTAGAAGTAATAACCAAATTTAGTAATGTAGCTGGATACAAGGTGAACACTCAAAAATCAATAGCATTCCTGTACACAAACAACAAAGTCACTGAGAGAGAAATAAGGGAAACCACACCCTTCAGTATAACATCCAAAAAAATGAAATACTTAGGAAT